>VONZ01001678.1:0-108964 GCA_012976165.1 Labeo catla
TAATTTTATTAATCAAAAATGTAATTAATCATGTGTGATTAATTAAAACCATGAATCTTATAAAATGTACCGTCAGTTTATCAAGAGTTAAGAAAAATTACGTTTAGCACCCCATGAAATGTTTTATTTTTTCTCACCTTACGTTTTATTGTTACCAAATATGTTTTAGCATGTCTGTTTATTTGAATGCATAAAAACAACTTTATTTATTTTTACAATAGCCTTATGGAATTCTGTGTTGTGTATTTTTCTGGTTATTTAATGAAGGTATAAAATATTAAATAAATTGATCTTCTAATGAAAATTATATTTTATAATTTTAATAAAGGGGATTTACTATTTTTAAATTGTATAAATATAATTGTATAAATATTAATTAATTAATTAATAGTAGTAGTAGTAGTAGGCACGTACATTATACTGAATGGTTAATAAAGTTTAACCGAACTTTTACTTTGACGGGTTCCTGTGAATACCTGTAAATTTCTGTGTGTATATTTGACGCTTGTTTTACTCAAATCAAACCGTGAAATGCTCATGACGTGACTCTCAGAGCAGTTCTGGAGATGTTAATGTATTCATGGATCGCGGAACGTATCAAAAGAGCATGTGGGGGGGTGGGGGGTCTACATTTTAGTCTACATTTTAATATTAAAAACAATATTAATAGTATAGTTATTATTTAAAAATGTTTTATTTAACTTTATAAATGAGTCAATTTATACAATGTCTAAAATGTTATAAATTTCAGGTCATTCAGACGCGGCTGGGCTTCGGGCCTGTTCTAGGCTTATCCTTATTTTTATATTTTATACATACACCAATTATGGTGATTTTTTACTGTTGGTTTTGTGTTGTGATTTTTAAACAAATTTCTGCGCTGGTGGAAACAACACTTTCGCTTTCACTTTCGAGACCTACTCCGGAAGCATTTAGTATCTCCGCCAGCAGCAGCAAATCAGCGCAGCTGGAAGATCCGCGTTCAAGCGCAGGCAATGGGCTGAAACTTCCCACACAGCTCCGGCAAATGTAATTACAATGAATGTGTCGGGGGAAATAGAAAGGAGATATTTTAATTATTTATCAACAAACTAGTGTTTTCTGAGTCAGTGTCCCAAGGATTAAGTTGCGGATCCTGACTCACCATCTCAAAATGATGGAACATTTAAAATGTTTCCACTTAAAAAAAAAAAAAAATGCAAGTAATCGCGCTGGCGCCTCCATTTCCTGCAATTCGGCTTTAGCTTCTACTCTCCGCAAAAAGGATTGGATATGCGTCTAATAGCGCACATTTATCTGTTTAACGTTGAAACTAACATTGTTTTATACTTGAACTCTTTTAGGCCTATATCTATAGATCTTATTTTAGGCAAGTCGTGATTTGAGAAGGCAAAATTGATCAAACAGACTGTGCGTGTTTGATCAATGTTTCAGATCAGTCTTTCGCTGACCACTTGGTCATTACTTTAAAAAACAAAGACTTAGCCTATATTTAATGAACAAAAATGCTCCAAATGTTTTTCTAAATTAACTTAACAAAAGAGTGAAATGAAATATAATCACTTTGCCATTAAAACTGAACTATTTCAATAGCTGAAACAGTAGTATAAGGTGTTCTGGGTGAAGACGGGCTCGGACCGAGAATTCTGATAAGCTGTCGGACAAGGGCCGGGCTGGGGCATATATATGAGGCCCGTGCGGGGCTATAATGAACATTTATCCCAATACTGAAGTTAATGTTTAATGTTTGCAACAAAGAAATGTAGCCTATACCGTGTATCCTGCTCGTGAAGCTTGTTTAAACGTAAAGCTTAACTTACATGAGCTCTCTCTGGATCAGCGGTTGCGGGAAAGCAGGTTTAAATATTCCGATGTGATTGCGATTTCAAATGTTTTATAGACATGGCGCAGTCGTCATCATATAGCAATAAGATGTGTTAAGATGTGCGTGTGTTTGAATCGAGATCGCGAACTTTTAATGAATAATCCATATGCGTCTACAGCCATAATTTGTACCAGACCTCAAAAGTTACCCGGGCCCAGGCCCGGGCGTCCCCCCAACCCCGCTTCCGCGATCCATGAATGTATTTATGTCCTCATTTAGTGAAACTGCAGACGCTGCAATCACTGCGAGCGTCACACGCGCATCAGTATTACAAGTAAAGAAACCACGCGTCCGCCCCGTTCATTTATAAAAAGACACGCAGAACATTCGGGGCTGAAGTAAAAACATTCGGGGCTGATTAGCCCTAGCGACGCCCCTGGTTCAGGCTCTGATCTATTCTGTGACAGGTGGTTAAATGTACTAAACATGCGTTCACGCCATATCGTTTTTCCCGTAATTACGAGATTCCAACTTGTAAAAAGCGTTCACGTCCTCCTACAACTATTTACAACTTGTGAACTGTCTTCTGAGCGACGACTTGTACCACACGACCGCTGTACCACCTGACCAATGTAGGCTCTGTTTAGGCGTTGATAGTGTTACCACTAAAAAAATCATAATTCCGAGTCTACGTAAGCTCCGAGTTGTCATCTCTAAAACAGTGTTTTGTTTTTTGTTTTTTTTTTTAAGTTTTACTTTTCCTTTAGTGTCTAATGTGACTGTGTGTGACGTGTGATCTGCAAAATTAGAAAGCTTATAATCTACCATAAAGGGATGTAGTCACTAACGGAGAACAGCTCCAAACCTGCGTTAAACGCCTTGATCGAAGTCCAGATATTACTGCTACAAACGTCCATGTCACAATCTGAAATATTAGCATACTGTTTTTAATGTATGCGGACATATTTATATGGATATATCATATATGTACATGCATTTGCGTATTAACGCAAAGTCACAAAAAACTATTGAGCCTACTGAAAAATATGCACAATCTTCCAGCCTAGGGTGATGTCAGAACATTAAAGATTATTTGCCTGAAGATCTCCAAATGACGTACGTTAATGCTTCCTCTTTCTCGATTTGAAAAATGCAGCATTTTAAATACTGGACAGGTCAGCAGCGAATTAAATTTTTGGGTGGCACCCGGGATGGCCAATCAGATATCAGTGGTGTCCAGCGCCACCCTCATTATTACTTTCACTTTTACTAGTAAAACGGTGGCGTCACAGAGGAACAAGAGAACACTTTTATGCATCAGAACTGCATTTTTCTTTTGAAGTAGTGAAAATGAAGCTTCTCTTTATTGTGCTTTCTGTGTTCTCTTTATTGTTTTCGTGTTTGCGTGTGTATGGTAAGACATTTTCATGTTACTATTTGTCAATGATAGAATCAAACTGACCGATAAAAAGGAGGTGGTATGGTATGTGGCTGCCCCCTGATATGATTGTAAAGCACACTTCTCTACCCACAACATTTATGATCTGTGGAAAAACATTTTCATAGCACTCTCCTGATGCTTATAATTGTTAATTTCTTCTCAAGGTGTATCTGGCGCTGATAGATTCAGTGTGTCCGTGTTTGTGATGGAGGGAGATTCAGTCACTCTACACAGTGATGTTAAAATAAACCAACAAGTAGATGTTAAATGGTATTTTAACTATATTCGCATAGCTCAGATTATTGGAGATCAGAGTAAGATCTGTACAGATGTTCAGTGTAATAAAGGTACTGAGAGTTTCAGAAACAGACTACAGCTGGACAATCAGACTGGATCTCTGACCATCACAAACACCAAAACCACAGACTCTGGAGAATATAAACTACAGATCATCAGCAGCAACATCAAAGAAAAGATCTGCAATGTTACTGTTCATGGTGAGTCGGTTAATGGCAGTTTATTTTTTAATCACATCATTATTCTTTTTCTTTTAGCTTTCAGATGTGTTTTTTCTTTATACCTATGTTTTAATTTGCATTAAGTATATAGATAATCTACAAACACATTTGCTGTAAACATGTAATTTGTAGAATTAGCTCAATTAACATCATCAAACAGTAAGAGTGAGTTAGTTGTGGTTCATAAGAGTCTTTGTTTTCTGGTGATGACAGTTTCTCATCATACAATGTATGTAAACTGTGTTTGAAAAAACGTATTCAAACCTAAATGTTGTATAGGTTTCCCCAAGTAGATCCCTCAAGCAGCTGTTGACTTGTGTTTCAGATGTTCCTGCTGATGAACAAAATGAAATGAAGAGGAAGTCAGCAAAGGAGGGAGAATCTGTCATTTTAGATCCTGGTGTAATAAAAAAATCAAATGATTCAGTGATGTGGTATTTTAATGACACACTCATTGCTGAAATCACTGGAGATCAGAGTAAGGTCTGTACAGATGATCAGTGTAAAGAGAGATTCGGAGACAGACTGAAGGTGGATCATCAGACAGGATCTTTGACCATCACAAACACCAAAACCACAGACTCTGGAGTTTATCATCTACAGATCACCAGCAGAAGCAGCATCCGCCGTCGCCACCTCAGCATCAGCAGCGTTAGGAGATACAGTGTTACTGTAATTGGCGAGTATAATTTTGGTGCATTTTTTCATAAAGAATTTTAAATTACAGTTCAGTCTAAATAATCTAATAATAATGACTGTATGTCTGTATTATTACAGATTCAGGTTTGTCTGTAGGTGCTGTCGCTGGAATAATTGTTGGTGTTGCTGTTCTGCTGGTGGCTGCAGCTGTAACCGCTGGTGTGATTTACTGTCGTCGCAGGACTAATGCACCTTCAGAACAGAATGCAAGTATTACATACAACTGATTTAACAAGAAATGAGATTTATTGTGCACAATGAATCTTTTTAAATTTACAGTGTTATGGATAATTTTTAATGTTATTTTGTATTTTTACTTATTTAACACATAGAGATCTTCCCAGGTGAACCAGTGTTAAAATTATAAATAAAGAATAATTATCTAAATAATAATAATAATAATAATAATAATCTGAAGGATTATTAAAAGGTGGAATAAGGAATAATAAAAGGTGCATGTTTATTTTAGTTTCAGTATTTTATTATAACACGCCAATGCGATTTGTAAAGCATTTTAGGTGTGTGTGTTTCTTTAAAAAAGTGAATGTATATTTCACACTGAATAAGAATGCAAATCAGCTGCAAAATTAAAAGTTCAATGCTTAAAATAACATGCAAAGAAGTCACATGATGCAGTTTTATTTTTATCAGCCATTTTATAAAATACAAAATTATTTTATAAAATAAAAAATCCTTACTGAATAGTTTGTAACTTCCTCAGAAATCAAGGAAATACATTCCAATAGTGTTTTTGTGTTTGTGTAACTTAATCATCAGCCCTGTTCATTTCTTTTAATTTGTGTGAATATGTTTTCTTGCAGGAAATATATGTACTGTAGATTTTCTGTCTACTGAGGAGTGAATTGTTCCTACACTAGCAGGTGACACTGGATGGTTTGCTAATGCAGCTTGTCAACCTCTTTTCTTCTTGATACGGTAGGTCAGAATCAACAAACAAACACGGTGAGTCCTATCTTCTGTTATTGTCATTTGCACTGCTTGCCACATGTAAAGTGTAGCCTTCTCTGTCAGCGGTGAGGGATTTAATTGAGAATAGTAAGAATGTGAGGTCCTTAGATATGGTTTTGGATGTGACTAGCACCCACTGAGAAACCTGATGAAAGTGCCCAAGTTATTGCTGGCTCTTTTGTGCTGAATGTGAAAATAGAGACACCAGCCACCGTAGTCAAATGTGTACCAGGAACCAGAGCAACTGACATCTTGGCAAATTAAAAAGTGCTAGTTTATACTAAACATAAATTTAGATTGTTATTCACATCGGCACTAATGATGTTAGAATTTTAGCTAGTCGCTAAAATATCAAAATAACAGTTTGGTAAAAATAACGTTAAAGAGGTGAATGGTAACAGAAAATGGAGCGTGGATGGAAGAAAACAAAACTAGAGGTATTTTGTATTGCATGGAGGCAAAGTATTTCTGCCTACAGTAGGCCTTAAAACCAGTTGAATCTGTTTACTTTTTACTTTTTAGTCTTGTTTAGAAGAAAACAAACACAACACTAATTATTTAATACAGTGACTAAATGAACAGTGACTGAAAGTAAGAATTTTGTCTGATCAATATTATCAGTTAAATAGCTTAAAACATATTTTTGAGCATATTTTGTAATAAGTTTACACTACACAACGCCAAATGGCAATACTGGATAAATAGTTATTGGAGAGTGAATCTGTGAGTGAATGTATTCAAATTCTGAATGGATAATTACCTAGAAACTGTGCAAAGAACACTCCCCTTATTATCACTAAAAAGCTGTCACTCATCTCACAAAGTTCCTTTAATCAAAAAAGCTCTACACTGCACAATCTCTTATTTACATTGTGCTTGCACTTTCTTTGTTCTAATGAGAGAATTTGCGAGCAAGTAGACCACAGCAGCACTGAACAAAACTCCTGTGTTTTGAGAGGCGAGTGGATTCTACCTTGACCACCCCGATTGGCAGTTATGTTTTCATTTGTTAATTAAGTGAAAAATAGAAGCATAGAAGTTCTTAGAAGCACTCCAGGTGTGTGATAATTTGACTATGTGTGAATTCAAGTTCAGCTGTTGCTCTGTTGTTCTGTTTGTAGGTTAAAATAAACGCATACAAATTTAATATTATAATCTAAATTAAAACAAGTGAGGGGTTTTCGGTTGGGAACATTACCCAAAATTTGCATACCTACTTCTGAATATTATTATAAACCTCTCATTAAAAAAAAACAAAAAAAAAACACTTGATCCTAGAGATTGAAGAGGTAATTACAGACTGATCTTGATTCTCCCTTTTCTGTCAAAAATGTTAGAAAACATGAAACAAAATGGTATCTGAAGTTTTTTAGTCAGGTTTTAGACTGTACCTTAGTACTGAGACTGCTGTCATCAGAGTTGCAAATGACCTGCTCTTATCATCTGATTGTGGTTGTATTTCTCAGTTAGTGCATGGTACTGGTTCCCCATGCTGTTTTTGACACTATCAACCACAACGTTCATTTGAAAAGACAAGAAAATTATGTTGGCATTAATTAGAGGAATTGCACATACAGTATGGGGTACCACAAGGTTCAGTACTAGGACTGTTGCTCTTAACCTTGTACATGTTACTGTTGGGAGATTCTTCTGGAAACATGATGTTAGATTTCACAATTATGCTGATTATATCAGCTCCATTTGTCTTCATGGCCTGACGAAACATACCAATTCACAAAACTAGCAGAATGCATAGTTGAGATAAATTGGATGATTTCCTACTGCAGATTTAAAAAAAAAAAAAAGACAAAAACAAAACAAAATAAAATAATAATAATAAAAAAAACAAATGTTAATTAATGGACCAAATACTTAGAGCTGGAGTACTCAGACTCGTACTCAGACTTAAGTTCTGACTAAAGTACAACTTTTTGCAGACTTAGGCTTGTCATGTTCTCAGATGCATTTTTTTTTTACTTGGACTTGACTTGGACTTGAGCCTTTGGCCACATTTCTGAGTCCAACTGAGACCATTAATAGTTGACAGATCCCCATCTTTTTAACATGGCATACACAAAACACTATCATATTTCTATAATTCATATCCGTTAAAAGATTGTTAGGCTGCATTAATTAGATCAGCCGGAACTGGGAACACTTCCTATAACACCCAATGCACTCATTATGTTGTAAGAAGAATGGCATCTACGCTAATATTAGTCTGTTTCATTCTTTTTTCGAGGTCATCGTACACCCATATCCAGTCTGAAACCAGACCAGATGGTGGATCAACACCTAGAGATGACCTCTACAGCCCTGCATGTAAGCAGAGACCATGCCAACTACAGTAGATGAGCCTCATCAACTAGACGGCCAACAGCACAAATTCTCAGCAAAGACCACGAGTCTATCATCAAGCAGAATAAACTCAATGGATGTTCAATGTGATGTCAGTCCACAGTCTGCCTTCTGATGCTGTTTTGGATTAAACCACACCTTGCTGGTTTTGTCTGGCCAGAGGAGAACTGGCCCCCCGACTGAGCCTGGTTTCTCCCAAGGTTTTTTCTCCATTTCTGTCACCAATGGAGTTTGGGTTCCTTGCCACTGTCGCCTTTGGCTTGCTTAGTTGGGGACACTTAATATTTGGTAATATTACTGGCTTGATTGCCAAAGACACTATTTGAAGATAAGTGAACTGAACTGGACGATGACATCACTGAATCAGAGATGAACTCACTACCATTGGCCTTTTGTTTTACAACAGAACTGAATTTAGTTACTGAAAAAGTTTAAAACATTTTTTTAAGCCTCTAAAGTGCATACAGATTTGTAAATTTGTTTGTTCTGAAATCATTTGTGAGTTCGCAACAGATATAAGAGATGAAATGTTAGAACCATATCATGAGTATTTTATCATTTTTAAAAATGTTTGGTTTTTTTTTAGATGTGAAGGATTTATCTTAGTTTTAGTTTTTATCTTATCTTTGTTTCTGAGAGCAGCAGCACCCTTTAATAACATCCATCAGAAACTATTAGAAACGCAAATTTCTGCTTTAAACGCTACAGAGCGATGATGTGCTTGTGGTACATTTACCAAAAATAGAGCTAATTGATAAGAAAATAAAACAAAAACACAAACAGTAAATGGGATCAATATTTATCAATGAAAACAAGATTATTGCTGAGATTTTGGGTGGCATATTTATTAACCACTAAATGAAACTAATACAAAGACTAATAGCAAAAAAAAAAATAAAGTGAAATGAAGAGCCAAAACAAAATGGAGAGAAGAATAACATCCGGACTGAGAATGGATGTGAACAAAAGCAAAATGAGGCAGGGTCCTGTATGAACTCAAACATCCTTTCTGGCAGATCCAATATTTGATTATCGTCTTTTGGGGACATTTTCATACAAAGCATCCGACTTTGATTTCTGCAAGGAAACACAAACTCAGTCAGGAAAATTGCTGATGCAACAGAAAATTAATTACAGACCAACGTTTTCTATAAAATGATTTACTCAGAGTAATACTACTTTGAAAATCCCATTTCAGTAGGACTAAACATAATTTTTACTCCAAAGGTTAACTTGTAACCTAAAGCTTCTTGTCTGTTAATAGTCTGTTAATAATCTATTTATATATTAAAACTATATAATTACATTATATTAACTATATAATTTAAAATATATTAAAACTATATAATTACATAATTTGTATGCAATATATGTTGAAATGTTTATGCAAATGTTATAACTTTAGATTTGCACATCACTGCTTGATTAAGGGGTATACAGGTACATGTAAAGATGGTCTGTAGATGTTTTTTTTTTTTGTTTGCTTTTTTTTTTTACCTCATTTGGTTCTCTTGAGGAATTACATGGAATTATAAGGAATAATGCATTATATTTAACTCTTGTTTCTACAAATATTGACATTTCTGGAAACACTGTTACAAAAAAGATGTTAACATGGAGCAATGGCATCAATGGAGGAAATGACATCAAATATTCAGTTCATCACATGACTTTTTAAACAGTTAAAAGATCAAACAGGTTATATAAGTTCTGAAGGTTTCTCACTACAGAGAATGACTGAGAATAGTTGTCTTTCACACAAAAGTAACAGCAAAGATACTTGTTTCAGCACATCTACAAATCGACCAGTGGCCACTAAGGCTGCATGTCACCTTTGGAATAATTATATACTAAGGACCAGTTGCAGCTCAGGCCCAGACTTTAGCACAGGTAAAATTGGTTATTTATTTGAATTAGTAGGCCAAAGACCACATCAGTCTTAAGTGTAATGGTCAAATGTTTTTCACATTGAATGTGTGTTTTTGTTACTGGGTAGTAACTGATTACATGTAATCCGGATTACATTCCAAAAATAAAGTACTTGTAATTAGATTAAATTACATTTTAAAATACTCGTAATCAGACTACAGTTCATTTTTTATTGATTAACATGATTACTGAAAAAGTTCCAATGCAAAAGCTTTTAAAAGCCAAATGAGATAATGATACTGAGTGAATGCTCTCCATCCATAATATGTTCATCAAGTACTTTCACTTCAAATGCGTTAAATCTCAGCCTCAACCCATTCAGAATTACCAGTACTTACATAGAAACCTACACAAAGTAGCCAGAAAGAAATGCTCATTTTAAAGAAAAACGTCAGACGTACTTAGAGTCTTTTGCATCTGAACTCTTCAATATTATTTACAAAATAGCTATAAATTATAATTTACTGATTCTCTCTAATTAATGTTTTTCATCTTTTAAATGTTCCATTCTAAAATAGCCTACTGCTTATGTACATTCAAAAAGTCCAGTTTTGTGGACATTCACACAAAGACCCGTCATTTGTCAGGTGGCTACACAACATTTGTGACCCTGGACCACAAAACCAGTCATAAGAGTCAGTTTTTCCAAATTGAGATTTATACATCATCTGCAAGCTGAATAAATAAGCTTTCCATTGATGTATGGTTTGCTATTATAGAACAATATTTGGTTGAGACAACTATTTGAATATCTGGAATCTGAGGGTGCAACAAAAATAAAATATTGAGAAAATCACCTTTAAAGTTGTCCAAATAAAGTTCTTAACATTGGATATTACTAATCAAAAATTAAGTTTTTTAATATTTACAGTAGGAATTTTACAAAATATCTTCATGGAACATGATTTTTACGTAATATCCTAATGATTTTTGGCATAAAACAAAAATCAATCATTTTGACCCATACTATGTATTTTTGGCTATTGCTACAAATATACCCCAGCGATTTAAGACTGGTTTTGTGGTCCAGGGTCACATTTGACTATTGGATTTACAAAAATCATTTCAGGTTTAAGAAACACTGCATCAACTACTGAATGTTATTTAACCACATATTACTTTCTCTTTGGAAGGCTTTTGTCTTTCAAACACATTAAAATACACAAATTCACGTTATTTCTTATTTACATGTAATGCAGGCATTCCCAAACTTTAATTGTCATCTATAACTCCTTCACTTATATTTTTACTTGACATAGTCCTACTCCCTGAGACTTTAAAACAATTGTAATTTTTAAATATTTTAAGTATCAGGGTTCAATGTGATAAACGAGTTATGTCAAAAAGTAATCCAACTGTAAAAAAACTAAATTGGGATTATATTACCTAAAATATGTAATGAAATGGATTACGTTATTAACTACAATATGTGTCATGTAATTTGGAATCAGTAACTTACTACATTTTTTTTAAGTAGGTAATCTGCCCGGCTCTGGTGTTTTCATAGTAGACGATAATCTGCCGCAGTATGTGTTAACGGATCGCTGTATGCCAAGGTTAGTCGACGTTCATTTGCATGAAGTTGTTAAGGTCTTTGGCACACTGAACCCGCAATGCTTGTCCGAATTTTCGCACGTAAAAAATTAAACACGACCTCACGTTGTGTCAGTCACGTTTACACACTGCCTCCGAACATTTCATCCGTCTTAAAAAAAAAAAGTTCTGATCAGGTTTGGTTTTCTGTGTTTTCGCATCCGTAGCAAGCATTTTTGATGGGAAAGGATAAACATACGAAAATTTAGACCTTGTGTTGAGTTGACCACCCGGTTCCATATATCGGTGTTTTGTTTAAATTAATGATGATGTTGGTAGCGTTATGGCAATGCTGACTCAACGGCGAGTTAATTCAATGTCGCGTGTTGGTTATGACTGGTTTTCTTTTCCGTGACCCTTCTGTGTTTTGCGCTGTGTGCGTTAAAATGGGAATCAACCACTGTAGTTTACAAATAAATTTTAGCGGCAAAGTTGCAGGTAAAATGTCACCGTCTCGTTGTTCTAAGCAGTTTACAACTTCAGAAACTAAATAAAGAAGTCAGTGGAAGCGAGCTTTACTTCAGGACAATGGAAAACAAAAGAAACAGACAAAGAAAAAAGAGAAAATATGTTAGAAAGCAGTGTTGGGTAAGAATTACTATATATATATATATATATATATATATATATATATATACATATATATATATATAGCTACTAATTACATATTTGACAATTTAATTAGATTAATTACTCTGTCTAAAAATATTGCATTACTCAACCTAGACTGTGCTAGTTAAAATGGCTTGTTTAATTATTAAAATAAATTATATAAAATTGCCCTTGAAGTATTTGATGAAAGAAGATTACATTAAAAACATACATTTTTACGTTAGATGATCATTTTGATATTAAATCACTATTGTTTTGTATAGAATTGTTCGGGTATAATAGAAGTACATCAGAAGTAACTGTGATTTTTACCCAGAAAATTACAGAAGAAATAACAGTAATCCCTTACTTTTTCAAGGGGAAAAAATAATGAATTAAAAAAAAATAATAATAATTCTATGTACTTTAATTTTTTTATGATTCATTCTTTTTTTAGGTCGGCGAAATGAAAACATGTAAAATGGAAAAACTTACTCGTTTTTACAGTGAAGTGCAAACAGTACATACACATAAAAGCTCATAAAAACATACTCTTCTTTTGATCTGCTCCCTGTATACTAAAGGTAATAATGATGACGGTTGGGCCGAAAGATCAACCAGCTCTGTTCACTGACCACCTTGTGCATATTGCACACAAAACTTCAAACAACAAGCTTCAATCGGACTAACTGACTGCAGTGCATTTTCTTGCAACATAGCCATGAATGATCTTACCGTTTTTCGAGCTGTTGGTTTACACAATGCTGAATGAGTTCTGTCTTCCTCCTGGGTCTGGACTGCATTAACAATAATCACAGAATGTGTTAAAATTATAAAGTTTTCAATGTTTTCAATGTTATTTGAAATTTCTGTCTTGAAAAAATATCTATTTAAATTACCTGTTTTTCTACATTTCTTGCAGATGCAGCACACCATGACTGCAGCTACAATCAACAGAGATCCAGCAGCAGAAATCAACACTATGTACAATAAGGAAAGGCCTTGATCTGTAATGGATAAAATAATCCATTATAGCGCTTTATAACAGTAATCAGTGCTATGTAACGTCTGTCACCGGTGACATACCTAAATGTGTCTGACAGAGTTCGCTGATGTTGAGATGTTTGGTCTGGTTGCTGATGGTATTGTTGATCACACAGCTGTAGGTGTTTTTATCCTGATATTCCACCTCCAGAGGTATAGGGACACTGATGCTGAGATCAGACACACTGATGCTGGACAATAAACTGTTTCCTTTGTACCAGGAGAGACTCGCATCACTCACATTCAACACTGAACACTGCAGCTCACATTTTGAGTCTGATGATGAAGAATTTTGTGAAAAATCTCTGGTAATGTTAGGAGTAGGCAAATGGGCTGAAAAATAAGAGAACAAACAGAAATGCATGTACACAGCAGTCTTGTTTTTGGTTTAGTGTATTGACAGTGTTACTGTCATATCAAACTATAAAATGACTTCAAATTCAGGTTTGAGAGAGACCCACAAAAAAAGTGAATGCAGTCAATCTGTAAATGTTAAAATACTCATTTAAAGAAATTAAATGGCTGTAGATATAAACTCTAAAATGAGCACAAAAATATGTAAATAATACCCCAGAAAATCGATATAAAACATTGTAAGCATCATATTTTTGCTTTAAAATCCTCCAAATCGCCTTGAAATCGCCTCACTACAACCTCAATTTATTTTTCTTTCTTTTTTTAAAGTGATGAGTCAATTTTTGATTATAGTCAAGAAAAATCTGGTGCATAAGCTTAACTTTTATTGAACCTGATATATGCCTTTAATTAATCAATGCTAAAAAAAGACTGAACTATTTTATTACTCACCATAGACAGAAACACTGAATGTTTTTGTTGACCGTTTTTTTCCATTTATCTGTAGTTCATAATGTCCAGCATGTTCACTTGTGATGTTTGTGATGGTCAGAGATCCAGTCTGTCTTTCCAGCTTCAGTCTGTCTCTGAATCTCCCATCAGGAAAGATTTGTTTCTCTCCATTAATTTGAGCTATGAGAGACTTTTCAGCTCCAAATTTCCACAGTATGTCGTCGTTTTTATGTATTGCAGTTACATTATTGTGTAGAAGCACAGAATCTCCCTCAATCACTGATAATGACTCACCAAACACACCTTGAGAAGATACAGAAACATATTAAAACTCTTTTTGGTTTACAAAGCTGAAATCAGTTGTAGCTGAAAGTAAATGTGAAATGACATAAATAGAGATGAAGAAATAAAAATGTCTTACAAATAAAATGTTATAACCTACCAATCAAACGCCACAAGCACAACCAGAACAAAATAAACGTGCAAACCATTTTCTTCAGTTGTTCAGTGAAATGTAGAAAGACTGTACATCAAAAAAAATCTCAAGCTAGTGTGTGGATCCTCCCATAACATCCTTTGTCACTCCTAGTGGTTAAATACACACACTCTTTATGCATGAGTATATATAGTTTAATATAATTATATCACATGCATTAATATAATTCTACTTTAATATACATGCTAATATATATATATATATATATATATATATATATGCATGCATATATATAATTGCATGAACATTGCATATACAGGAAAACCGCATGAATATTGGGTTAGTTAGCATACATTTTAGAGCTAAAGCTGAAAGATTTTAAAATGGAAAAAAAAACAATTTGCCATCTTACATTATTGCTAGTCTCATTCAGGTGCGACACTAGCGGCTCATCTTCTGAGTCATACTGAAAAGTGCTGCGGTCGGTTTTCTTCAGAAATGTACTTTGATCCGTTTGATGGACAAGAGGCTATGCGGGTGGCCATTGGTTTGATGCGAGTTTAGTTTGTAGGTGAAGAGTTTCTTCCTGTTCTGCTGCTGTGAACCTCACAGTTGATCTTCTGTACAGAGAACAGCAAATGCAGTCAAATAAATAAGTTCATAAAAAACAGAAAACAGTCAAATATGGTCCCTCATGAATAAATGATAAACTATACAGATTGACCGCTGATCATTTCATAACACTCAATAATTCACAAGTAGGATAAACCAAACAGCTGTTTATTAAATTTTCAAAATTAAGATAATATTGGCACCCTTGGTAAATATGAGCAAAGACGGCTATGAAAATAAATCTGCTTTGTTTATCTTTTTGATCTTACATTCAAAAAATTCACAAAATGCTAGCCTTTTATTGAAGTAAAACAATTAAAAGTGGGGGGAAACGTACGTTATGAAATAAATGTTTTTCTCCAGTGCATGGTGGGCATAATTATTGGCACCCTTAGAAATTATAATGAGTAAAATATCTCTGAAGTATATTCCCATTCATATTTGCATTTATTTAGCACACTTGAATGGCTAGGAGTATGATACTGTCCAGCCATGACTTCCTGTTTCACAGGATTATAAATAAGAGGAACACAAAGGCCAAATTCCCTTAATCATCCATCACAAGGAATATGTCACACCCCTGGACGTTTTAGTTGGTTTCTCCCATCATTTCCCCCTGCAGATCTGTGTGTGTTGGTCTCTCCCTCATTGTCTGCACCTGGTGTGTTAATCAGTCTGTCTATTTTATGTGTGTGATTACCCTCCTCATGTGTCAGACCTTAATGTTACCACCCTGTGTTCCTGTGTTTCCCGAGTTCCTTGTGGATTATATTAAATTGTTCGTTTCACTACGTCGTTGTTCGTCTGTTCCTGCCTGAAAACCAAATAATATAGTTCTGATGTGCAGAACAAGATTGTTGAGCTTCACAAAATAGAAAGTGGCTGTAAGAAAAGAGCTAAAGCATTGAAAATCCCAATTTCCATCATTAGGACAATAATTAAGAATTCCAATCAACTAAAGATGTTACAAATCTGCCTGGAAAAGGATGTGTGTCTATATCGTCCTAATGCATGGTGAAGAGGAGAGTTTAAGTGTCCAAAGATTCTCCAAGGATCACAGTAGGAGAATTGCAGAGATTAGTTGAGTCTTGGGGCCAAAAGACTAAAAAAAAAAATCAAACAGCCCCTACGTCACCACATGTTGTTCAGGAGGGTTTTAAGAAAAATCCTCCTTGCTCATCCAAAAACAAACTCCAGCATATTCAGTTGTCAGACACAACTTGAATTTCAGACGGGAATGGCTTCTGTGGTCAGATGAAACTAAAAAAAGAGCTTTCTGGCAGCAAACACTCAAGATAGGTTTGGTACAAAAAGTACCCCATGCCCACAGTTAAATATACTGCTGGATCTTTAATGTTGTGGGCTTATTTTCATGCCAGAGGTCCTGGACATCTTGTTCAGATACATGGCATCATGGATTCTAGCAAATACCAACAGATAAAAAATGTAAACCTGACTGCATCTGTTAGAAGTTCTATAATGAGCTGTGGTTGGATCTTCCATCAGGACAATGACCCAAATCAAACATCAAAATCAACACAAAAATGTGTCACTGAGCATAAAATGAAGCTTCTGCCATGGCCATCACAGTTGCAGGATCTGAAGAGTTTCTGTATGAAGGAATGGTCTCTGATCTCTTGTCGGGTGTTCTCCAAACTCTTCAGAAATTAAAGGAGAAACCTCAGAGCTTGTAACGGCTCCTGAAGGTTTTCTTCTGATTAAAAGAATCACGCTTCAACTGATGTCTTAACATTTATTATCTTCTTGCAAAGAGCAAGCATCAGCGTCATCGCCATCTTGATACTTCGACACCACTTAAACATCGTGACACCCTTTGGATATCATTAACATCTTTACATCTTTACGTCACGACACCATGAAAAACTGAAACAAACAAATAACATTCAGATACATAACGTGTGAGTGTGTTCCTGTTTCTTACTGAACCAACAGTGCATTATTATAAATTAACAGATGAAATCTAAAGAATAAACAACATACCTTGTGCGCCTTCTAATCAGAAATCCAGGAGACATTAATGTATGTATTCCCTCCAACAAATAATCTTTCAATCAGGCAGCTCTCAGCGTGTGTGCACTTCTTGTGAATCCATATACCAACATGTCCAGCTAGATCATGTGACAAATTCAACTAACATTGCACATTTCACCTGTAGGTGTCACTATTAACCCAGTTTCGTAATACTCAACTACAATTTCCAAATAAACACTAATAAATTGTACACCATTTGTGTACTAAATACATTTTTAAAAATAAATGACTGAAATACTTAAAAGAAAATACAACGTTTTCTGTGACAGCTACAGAGCTGTTATCTTGAATAAAGGACACTGCAATAATTGGGTGCCAAAAATTGTGGTTAACATGAACTAGAGAAAAAATATTCATTTCATAATGAGATTTTCCCCCTGTTCTCCATTGTTTTACTTCAATGATAGGTTAGAATTTTGTGAATTTTTTTAATTAAAGATTAGTCTGAGGTTCAAAAAACACATTATTTCCACATACTGTACATTATTGCTGCTTCTCTCTGCCCCGCTTCGATTTTTACAAAGCTTGACGCTCTGAAAAGCAAGGTGTTCTCTGATTGGCCAGTTATCCGGTGCATTGTGATTGGCCGAATACCTCAAGCATGTGGAAATCTTATGCCAGTTGTCATGTTTTGATGATGTTTCCCGGCGCGACGAGACAAAAAACAATAAACCCCATTATAAACTAGGCATTTGTTGCATCCAGTGGGGACATAATTACTGATTATAATGGCTCATACTGCCTTTGTACACATTGCGTAGTGCCGCCCGCGCTGCGTAAACACAACACCATGTCTGCGTTTGTGATTGTAGAAACGACAAACAAGCACTACTCCACACTGCTCAAAACTCGCGTTTGAATAATTGCCGTAGGTCAGAAGTGCCAGACTGTCCTTGCAACGTTGGAAGTACCCCACTTTATAGCTTAAACGCTTCGTGTACAGCTGGCATTGTAGGCTACTCTCCCAGGTTTAGGAAACAGTCCTCCGTAAAATGCGCGGCACCCACTCGAATATTTGCGTTGTACTGTTCCGGAACAGTGTTGTATAATTTAACCACTGATTTCTAGGTGTGTCCTCGTTTGGAACGCTAAACAAAGTACTTTCGCTTTTGCAATGAAACACACGTGGTCTCCACAACATGGCGGCAGTTGCAACAATACTACAGCCGGTATAAAAAGTTATGCTTTCTTCCTTTGCATATACATATGGGCGGTGTTATGCAAATCTACCCACACTGTGAGGTAGTGATGGGTCGTTCTTGAACGATTCGTTCATTTTGAACGAATCTTTAATGTGACTCGGGACGAACGAGTCGTCTCGGGGAGTGATTCGTTCAGTCGCGCATGCGCAACATCCTATTAGGTCCTGTACTGGAATTAGTTCAACTGTTTTAGAGTCGTTCGTTCACCTTATGGGGCTGGCACGTGATGAACGAACGACTCAAACCCGAGGACTCGGGAAATGAACTAATCAATTCTCTTTCCGGCTCAGACTGCATAGGTTAACATTACGGGGATGTCACGTGATGAACGAACGACTCAAACCCGAGGACTCGAGAGATGAACTAATCAATTCTCTTTCCGGCTCAGGCTGCATAGGTTAACATTACGGGGATGTCACGTGATGAACGAACGACTCAAACCCGAGGACTCGAGAGATGAACTAATCAATTCTCTTTCCGGCTCAGACTGCATAGGTTAACATTACGGGGCTGTCACGTGATGAACGAACGACTCAAACCCGAGGACTCGAGAATGAACTAATCAATTCTCCTTCCGAGACTGTATAGGTTAACATTACGGGCTGTCACGTGATGAACGAACGACTCGAACCCGAAGACTCAAAAGATGAACTAATCAATTCTCTTTCCGGCTCAGACTGTGTTGGTTAAGCTAATTGGGCTGTCAGGTGATGAACGAACGACTCAAACCCGAAAGCTTGTCAGATAAGAGGTGAGGTGAGCGAATCATAGACTAAAGACCCAGGTAAACAATGAATTAATATTTTCTGTTTCTTATAGCATTATAGTTTTGTTTTGTTTGTAGTGTGATCAACGTTTGTGTAAGCAGTAGATGTGTTAGGGAAGTAAAACGTAACATTTTAATTATATTTTGCTAAAATGAACAAAATGAACGAAATGACTCGAAAAAAGATTCGTTCATTTTGCTGAACCAGACTCAAAGGACCGAGTCGGTAAAATGATCCGAACTTCCCATCACTACTGTGAGGCAGACATGTGAGGGCATGTTTGAACAAGCCATTTAAGGAAGGCGTGGCTGAGTGTTAACTTTTATAATAAATATCTCTTTGGGTTTGAGACTTTAAGCTTTGCAACTTTGTAGATCTTATATAGGTGAGCACGGGGTACAACCTAACACTTTTTGAATCTCTCAGTTTGTGTAAATCCACGTGGGGTTCAGAGTATAATTTTTTATACACGTTATTTTCAGTTGTCTAGTACAAATATGCCGCTTTGTTTCATGACTACAGTGTGTACGTTTTTCGTTATTTCCCTTAAAAGAAAGGAAGTGAAAAGTGACAACATGCCCCGCAGGTGGGGTACATTGTAACATGTGAGGGACACGTTGTAACATTACCATATGACAACTTAAAACGTTGTCTGATCGAATGAAAAAAAAAATTCACACGACGAACTAAAATATTTTGTCCATAAAATAAAATAATGAACTTTTTCAAATAAAATAACTGCGTTTTTTAAGAATAAAAAAATATATATATATAATTTTTGAGGTTTACAATGAACACATCGCAACCATGCGTGGGACAGCTATGGTCGCAAAACACAGCTATACAGTAGTTAAAAACAATGTGCAAATAGATGAAACACATGAAGCCATTCAGAAAAAACACTCCCCTCCTTCACACACAGCTCATAAACATAAACATAAACAAGCCAAAATGGTTTACATTTCTTAAAATAATAATTTCTCAACATTAAACATTGATTATCAGTCTTTATTCACCTGTTTATTGTGGTTTCTTTTTAAAATCCATAAAAGTAAATAGTGAAAATTACATTGCTAATGTCATAGAATAGCATAGTTTAATAATAGCAGGGCAGATTGTGTTACAACTTTCCCCATCAGCGCGACTGGAATATAAAACTGGTTATTGTCTTCTGCTGACTTGCCAAGCATGAATAAACGATCTAAACTGATAAATAACAGATTGGAGATTAAAATAATAGCAGATTTTAAAAGAATACTGAAAACTGAGATGAAAAACTTACTTTAGCCAGAAATGTACTTTTACTACGGTAAAATATATTCAGTGATATCTTCAAAAGGCTTCTGAATTTTGACACACTTTTTTCTCTGTATAGTGTTGCTATAGCAACTAGTTAACGCCGTAAATTTGGTTACGCTAGCGTGTGTAGAAAAATTTAAACCACGCATGTTACAACTAACCCCGCGTTAGGTTGTGCCTCACTCACCCCTATGTACACACAGCTTGTGACACTACAGAGATAAAGGAAAACACGAAACCACATCATATGACCCCTTTAAGTCTTCTAACAATTCAGTGTGGAAATTGTTGAATTATCTGCCAAATGACAGGTTGTGGAGTCAATAGCCGCATTTCTGCTGTTGGTCCAAAAGCAGGCGTGCTGGTGTGTGCCAGGGCCAGTCGTGTTTCCACTGTCACTGCACGCTGTCAAACATACACAACTATTAACCAATCGTAGCAGTGGGTGTTACTATTTCGAGTTTTATATTTTTATACTTATAAATATAAATATAAATATATATTTATATATATTATTAAATATATATGTTTATACTTTATATACGTTTATATTTCTTTGGCCCTGTTTATTGTATCTGAGATGTAAAAGAGTGACATCTCCTGACCACTGTAGTGAACAGCCCACACAAGTGATGCTCACTGCATAGCTCCACGCATTGGTACGGCATTTAACGGTTTTACTTTCGGTTTATATAGGTCTACGTTAAAAAAAAGTATATGGATCTACGTTAAAGACGTTAAAAATAATTAGCTTTTCCCCACTCCCCTTATCATTCAGACGAACAGCGGTGAAAATGAATAATGTCTTTTTGTTGAGGTTATTGAATGTTTTGGTCGTGCTTGGTAAGTCGCTTTGTTGTTCCAATCTCTTTTCTGTTGTATCAATCTGAATTTCAGCTCAAATCTCTTTATACTCGACAGAAATCGATTTATTATTTTTTTCTTAACTGCTGCTGTTTTTGTGTAGGTGATGAGTGAAGTGTGAAATGGCATTATTATAGTTTTAGACACGTTTCCGTTATGTGACACCAGAGCAGCTATCGCATTGTGGCGCCATTATTATTTTTTTTAATTAAGCTTAGTTAGTATTCATAAGTAATAGTTCAGAAATATGTGTATATCATACAATCAGTATTTGTCGTGTTTATTATAACTGACATTGCAGTTCTGGTAAACATTAGGACATTTTCTTAAGCATGTGAAATGTATTAATAAACAAAATGTGCAACAATTTTTCACTTGTTTTCTTGTATATGATCAAAAGGGCAGTTCTTTTTTATTTTCCATCTTCAAAAGATCTTCCAGCAGCTGTTGGTTTGTGTTTCAGGTGTTCCTGCCGCTGAAGAAAATGAAACGAAGAGAAAGTCAGTGAAGGAAGGAGAATCTGTCATTTTAAATCCTGTTGTAACAAAAAACCAAAATTATTTGAAGATGTGGTATTTTAATGACATTATAATAGCTGTATTCACTGGAGATCAGAGTAAGGTCTGTACAGATGATCAGTGTCAAGAGAGATTCAGAGACCGACTGAAAGTGGATCATCACACTGGATCTCTGATTATCACAAACACCAGAACCACAGACTCTGGACTTTATAAACTACAAATCAGCAGCAACAGCAGCAGTATCATAAAGAGCTTCATTGTCACTGTTATTGGTGAGTAGCATGTAGGCATTTAGTACATTTTCTGTTGCAATTTTAGTGTTTAGAAAATAAAAAATGCAATAATTGTCTATTCTCCTGGATACCTCTTATGTACACCAATGGAAAAATGTTTTTAGATGTTGTAAACTCAGAAGCGAAGACAAGGAGACTCTTGTTTTTTTTTTTTCAGCAGAGTTATTTATTGAGAACATGCTGTGTGGCACTGCAGTTATCGAAAGTCTAACTAAGGCAGTGATACATGGTATTTTATAGGCATTCAGTGGGCAGTCCTTAAAGGTGTTTACCTTACAGACTCAGAAGTGACCATTTCAATACCTTTGAATGCATGTATTTTTGTGTACAAATGTTGTGGTCTAATGGTTAGAGAGTCGGACTTGTAGCCTGAAGTTTCTGTACGGACAGGAGTTATGGATTGGTTAAATGCAGAACACTAATCCCAAGTGGGACACCATACTTAGTCACATGTTACGTCACTTTGCATTTTTTATGAGTCATGTTCTCGTTTTCTCTTTAGATGCATCTAATGCTGACACAGATAGAGAGTCAGTGTCTGTGATGGATGGCGATTCAGTCACTCTACACAATGGTGTTGAAATAAACCAAAAGCACAGAATTAGATGGTATTTTAATGAAACTCGCATCGCTCAAATCAGTAGAGATCAGAGAAAGATCTGTACAGATTATCAGTGTGAAGAGAGATTCAGAGACAGACTGGAGCTGGATCAGACTGGATCTCTGACCATCATGAACATCAGAACAAAAGACTATGGAGTTTATCATCTAGAGATCATCAGCGGAAGCAGCAGTCGTGAAAAGACCTTCAAGGTTTCTGTTTATGGTGAGTATTATTTATTTAGCAATAACATTCAGAGCTATTTATTAGGGCCACAGATTTAGTTTATTGCTGTGTTATGCATCAGTAAAACAAAAGAGCAACACTGCTGTGGTTATCATTTTTTACAGGTTAAGGATTTGACACAACTAGACATATGATTTAACATTTTGTGTTTCAGATGTTCCAGCAGAGATCAATAAAATGAAGAGAAGGGCAGTGAAGGAGGGAGAATCTGTCACTTTAGATCCTGGTGTAATAAAAAAGCCAAATAATTTGATGATGTGGTATTTTAATGAAATAACTGGAGAACCCAATAAGATCTGTACAGATGAACATTGTAAAGAAAGCTCCAGAGACAGACTGAAGGTGGACATTCAGACTGGATCTCTGATCATTAAAAACATCAGAACCACAGACTCTGGAGATTATCATCTACATATCATCAGCAGTAGCAACAGCATCATAAAGAGCTTCTGTGTTTCTGTCACTGGTGAGTATCATTTAGCCACTCAGTATATTTTCCCTTGAAGAATGTATAATATAATAATAATTCTAATAATTCTTTGTCACTCAACTGTTCACAGCTGCAACAGTGAAAGCTGTATCATAAATGGTTTTGTTATTTTCCTGCATCCTATGTATCACTTTGCAGCTGCTTTGACACAATCTGTATTGTATAAAGCGCTGTAAGTTTCTCTTTATCATTACAGAATCAGGTTTGTCTCCAGCTGCTGTAGCAGGAATATGTGTTGTTGTACTGCTTGTGGCTGTAGCTTTTGGTAAACACAACAGATACATGAGCGGCAAGTATTGGATACAAATGATTTATTGAACTTGAAATATGAGATTTATAATAAAATATTTATAATTTTTTTTTTTGTTTGTTTGTTTGTTTTTTTCAAACAGGCATCAGGAGCAACATGATGATCAGGTGAGGCACAACACTGAATGTTGAATATGTGAGGTAGCACCAAAGGCAATAAAAACAAACAAATGACCAAATAAAGAACTTTATTAACTTTATTTAGAGAGCAAGAGAGGGTTAATGCTCACTAATACAATTTTGAACTTCAAAAGTTTGAAATGACACAAAAGTCACATGATGAAGTAGCAACATCTTTGCACAAAGTTCCTACTTAATTGTGTTCTTTTTTCTTTTCTTCTTCTTCTTTTTTTTTGATATCCTGAAAGACATACATGAAAAAAAGGATGGAGAGACAATATTCATAGGTTCGTTCCTCGGTGGGCGTGGCCTTTTGAACTACGAACAAGCGAATAGAATGGAGTGTGTTGTCTGTTCTTCAGCTCTTGTTTGATGAATTACTTAAATAAGGTAATAAAGCCAAATGTTCATACGCCCCGTTTAGATGTACAGCTGTTTATGTTATTCACGTAATAGGTTAAAATGCTTATATATTATTATATGCATGTGCTTTTTTCAGAACATGAATGATTCTAAACAAGCACAGCACGAATCGAATACATTTCTGTTTTTCCTCATTGTTTTTTGTCGTTAATTTGAAGCTGTAAACTGTGTCCCTAGGTGCTGTGTATCTTGCTGCTTTGTAACTTTTCATAACTTTCACTGACTGCAGATTGACTCAATTGTCATTAGATGCATGTTCAAATAAATATATATATATTTTTTTATGTTGTTCTCTGGTGTTGTTTTGTGTTGCTTGTTGTGGAGCAAAGTTGATGAACTTTCTCAATGAAGTCAGTGAAGCTCGAGAAGCAGAGCTCCAGATGTCAAAATGAGACTTTATTGAACAAAGCAACAAAGCCGAGACAACGGTTACCACATCTAGTCTCCGTCTGTCCGGGTATCCATTCTTATACCTATCCATGCTCACCAAAATTGGTAATTCCGTTTTTTTATTGGTTTTATTGGTCTGGTTTGCCACAATTAATTACTAGCCCACCTGGCCCATTTTTTAATGGTGGAATTGGCTATCAGCCATTTTTAAAATAACCTTTATTCCGCCATCTCCAATTGGTTGGAGGTGGTCACATGCGACATACATCAAACCTGTTTACATGTATCTGTCATATGTTGGAAGTCACCCAAAGTTCAGAGACATCCAGTATTGTAACAATCAACATTTTGATCAGTCTATTGATTACTGTTATGACCGTACATTATATGTTTGAGTAAAATATTACCATATTGAGTAAAATAGCATAATATATTTTGAGAATACACAATATGCTTTGTTTTCGTTTTGTGTTTTTTAAGAGCCTTGCAACAATAAAAAATAAAGTCATTTGAAGCTGAGAGATGTTGTTTATGAGAGCTAAAGGGCAATTTTGGATAAGAGAGACAGAAAGAAAAAAGGGTAATTTTAAATATATTTCCCATAAAAGACTGTGCTTCTAGTACTTCAACACACACACATACACGCACACACACGTTTGTTTTTGTGAATTGTGGGGACTTTCCATAGACTTCTATAGTTTTTATACTGACTAAACAATATTATCTATTCCCTAACTCAACCCTAACCCTAAACCTACCCCTTACAGGAAACATGTTTGCATTACATTTTCAGATAAACACCATTTACTATTTTTAATTATTTTTTTAACATTGTGACAAAATTTGTGACAATGTTAAAAATTTCAGGTTTTACTATCCTTGTGGGGACATTTGGTCCCCACAATGTAACAAAAACATGTACACGCACACACAAAGAGTTAACTTTTCCAGTTTTATTCATGCATAAATACATGCAGCAATGCATTACAAATTGTAGGTGTTATCCGAATTTGTAATGAAACATTTTCTATGGAAACTTTTGTCTTGGGTATTAAATATGTGAAGAAAAGGAGTTATGATTGTCAATTACTGAATTTTATCTTGGGCCAAGCTAAATTAGCTGTCTACACAAGTAGAAAAAACAAAATTGAACAGAGGCTTGGGCAGAATGTTGTTGTTTTGTTCTCGGCCCATGTAAAAGCTAGAGTTTTGATTCATTTCAATTTCTACAATTATGTAGATTATCTTTTTTCTTTTTAATTGAAATGGTGTAGCAAAAGAACTTTTGTGCTCTGTTTTTGAAGGTAACTTGCTGTTTACAAATCTTTTGTGATTCATGTGATTTATATTTTGTGAATTTGTTTTTTGTCCATTTGTAATAAGGCGCAATTCAAATTCAATTCAATTCAATTCTCTCTCTCTCTTTATTTCTTTCATTTAGTCACATACTCTAATATAATATAATATATTTTTAAATTGATATTATATGCGTGTTAATAGTGTATTATTTTATTTATAAGTTTTAAAAAAAAAAACTAAAAAGTCATTTGAGTATCGTTTGTCCGTGCATACTTTCCACTCATTTTCACATTCAGTCATATTCAGTTTAGTAACTAAAAATGTTTTACATTGGATAGTAAAGGCTATTCTTGAAAAATTCTGGAGTAGGACACTAGATGGCGCTCTAGTTAAGTCTTTTGCTTGTATTATTAGGATTACATTTATTTATTTATTTAGTTAGTTAGTTAGTTAGTTAGTTAGTTATTTATTATTTTAATTTTTTATGTTTTGTAGTTAGGACGGAAATAAATCATTTCAAAATAACAACGGTTGTTGCATTCCGGGATTCCGGGTAAATCTAGCAATAATATATTGTTTTTATGTTTTCTTTAAAAAAAAAAAAAGAAAAAACCTTGTACATTTATATCTCCGTGTTCAGTTTCTCAAACGGAAGACTGCATCCTCCGGAAGTCGCATTTGCAGGCTGCGTCATCAAGCCTGGTTTATTTCAGTTAACTGAGCATTACATTCATAAAATGTATCCCGTTAATTTGTCTGTTTCTAAATATTCTGATGTTGATGAGTCTTGCTCGTTTTGTGGTTTTGTTGAGGAAACAGCTGCCCATTTATTTTTTGATGGTGGTGTAACCAACAAATTATGGGTAGATTTAAGCACCTTTTTAGTCTTACAAATGTGGCCCATACCTTCGTCCTCAAAGATGTAATTTTTTTTATTATGAAAATCCAAAACTATCTGTTGAATATGTTGTTAATTTTCTTATATTGAAAGCAAAATTCTTCATTCATAAGTAAAAATGGCTTAAATGTCCTCTATCTTTTCCCCTTTTCCTTGCTAAACTTGTTTCTCTCGCTTTATCTCTTAGACTTACAAACAACAAAAAGAGTGCCAAATTTTTGTTGCATTATGACAACTTTTCTTAAAGGAGGTAATTTTATTTTTACACTTTTAAACAACCTGAGCATTACATTCGCGAG
The DNA here is from genome assembly GCA_012976165.1 of Labeo catla. Classification (NCBI taxonomy): domain Eukaryota; kingdom Metazoa; phylum Chordata; class Actinopteri; order Cypriniformes; family Cyprinidae; genus Labeo; species Labeo catla. The sequence goes on from VONZ01001678.1 coordinate 26,896, forward strand.
TCATATTACAATAATTTACGCTTCACTAAGAATAATGGTCCAATTTATTACTGTTAATATTTTTAAAACAAGATCTTCTTTATGACGTATGCAGCCTACACATGCGACCTCCGGAGGATGTAGCCTTCCGTTTAAGAAACGGCCAAAGTGATGCTTGTTTTACACTCTTTGGCCACCAGGTGGAATTGTGAGCAAATTAAGCCTCGAGAAATTAACAGAATAAACTGGATTGTCAGAAACAGATTTTGTCCAGAGTTTTGCTTTGTTCACTATATTCCAGTTGTAAATTGAGTGTGTGGAAACTACGTTGTGAAAAGAAAATCTGTTCCCGCGGGAGTGGCAGCACAAGCTTATGTTGTTTATTCTTGTTAGAAAGCAGTAAGGAGGTGGGTGCCGTTTTCTTCGGTGAACCTTTTTCTCTTGTGTTGGGATAGTAAGAAAGTCAGGAAAGAGGTGTGTTGTTTGTTTGATTTTCTCTTGATAAGTTAGCCATTTAGACATTCTTACCATCAGAGAGATAGGACTTTTGTTTCTTTTGGCTTTTACTTCTCCAGACATAAAACCTATATAGCCTTTAATATTTGTATCACTTCTAAATAGCAATGTTGGTAATTACAGTGGTCTTAACTATACAAAAATAAGTTATTTGTTGAGTTATAAAATTAAGAATAGAACAACATTTTCTTTTTTTCTTTTTATTCTCTTCTTACAATAAGAAAAACACTATTGTATCTGCACTTATGGGATATGGTCACACATGTTTAATAAACAATATGAATTATCCTATTGGAATGCATTCTGCCTTTAGTAAACCCTGAGTAAAGGAAAATCATAATCTCTATTTCATAAAAACCTTTTGGTATTAATTATAGTCTGTTCATGGATAATGGTATACAATTAAGATTACTTTGTAAATATTTGTGACCAGTAATATATTTTCACATTTATAAATAGATAAATAATACAAAAGATTTTTATCTGTCAGATAGTATTTCATAATGAAGCTTTGAGTGGAAATCAAACTGTGAGGCAGGAATGGAAAAACACCTTTCAACCACACGCTTTTCACACAGACACATTCGCACATCAACCGCAAACATCCACTAGCAGATACATTCTCGTGCAGAAGCTGTACGAACAGATCAAACTGAGCACAGAATGTTTCGTATGAAAAAAAGTTTGAAGTTTCATCATCTCACGGTGACAAATGCATATGCTACAGGATCCTCTTCTATGTGATCTTCTTGTTTAACTTTCTGAAAACATAAGACACGTATAACATGAGATTTATTCATTCTGATAACTGAATGAGAGTGTGTGTTTTTTCCCTAATAACAGTGATCAGCAGTGTAATTTGATAAAAATGACCTTCTTATCTTCATCTGCAGTGGTTCTCAGTGATTTTGCTTCAGGGCTCGAATGTATCATTGGACATTAAGAGGCAATGCAGCAAAATTGTTTATTGACAATATTAAAATATTGTAATATTACTATAAATGGCATAGACTCTCACTGATTTAATGATACAGACACATGACATAAATTAGGAATGAACGATCTTACCAATGTATGTGCATTTCTTTTGTGGAATGTTGGCTCAGCATACACTGATTCTGATGAATCAAAACAACAAAACTCCATTTTCTGTTCCTTTACCAGTTTTATTATTAAAGAGCTACAGAAATCGCCAACCACACTAACTACACAAATTATTTAGATTTTTTTTTTTTTTCCATATGAGGAGACTAATGGTTAATTACAAAAAGGACTAGGATAACTGTGTAATAATTAAATAATTATTAGGGCTATCAACTGATTAATATATATTAGTTCATTTCTGAAGTATTGTTGCAATAACACTTTTTTAAAGCAGTAGGAAAACACTTGCCTTCTTGAACAGTTTTTCCATTTCTCCTAGAGATGAAGAAGAACCTGCCTGCAGCTACAATCAACAGAGATCCAACAGCAGCAGAGATCAACACTATCAGAGATACTGAGTCTGGAGAACGTGACGGAGTCTGTGGACCTAGTTATTTGTTTAAATGAATGTTTCAGGCTGATCAACAACAGATAGACGGTAAACAAACATGTATATCATCACTGTCATACCTGAACATGTCTGACAAAGTTCAGTAATGTTGAAATGTCTGGTCTGGTTACTGATGGTATTGTTGATCACACAGCTGTAGGTGTTGTTATCCTGATATTCCACCTCCAGAGGTAGAGAGAGACTGATGCTGAGATCAGACACACTGATGCTGGACAATAAACTGTTTCCTTTGTACCAGGAGAGAGTCACATCACTCACATTCACCACTGAACACAACAATGAACAATTCTGCTGTGATGATGATGATGATGATGATGATGATGAACATTGTGAAGAGTTACTGCTGATGACAGGAACAGGCAGACGAGCTGAAAATGAGAGAATAAACAGAAACATTAACATGTTAACAAAATGGACAATGTAGCTAATAAAACATGAATATGTGAAGGGCAGGATAAATTATCTCTACTCACCATAGACAGAAACATTAAATGTTTTTGATGACTGTATCTTTCCATTTATCTGTAGTTTATAGAGTCCAGCGTGTTCAGTTGTGATGTTTGTGATGGTCAGAGATCCAGTGAGATTGTCCAGTTTCAGTTTGTCTCTGAATCTCCCATCAACACAATCAAATGTGGAAAAAATTTGACTCTCTCTGTTAATGTCAGCTATCAGAGACTTTTCAGCTCCAGATTTCCACAGTATATCATCATCGTCATATACTTGAGTAAAAGTGTTGTTTAGAGTGACCGACTCTCCCTCTATCACTGAGAATGATTTCATTTCATTTGTTTCAGAACCAAACACACCTGGAAAACAGATTGGGGCTCTTTAAGTAAAGTTGTATTCACTGAGACCACTTGTTACCTTTAAATGTGAACAGCAACAGAGACGTAAAACAAATACAAATAAAAAATGTGAGATATAAGAACAGATAAATGAGTGTGAACAAATTATTTAATGTTTTTACTTCATCCTAAATCTAATACAGTATATCTCACAATAATGATTATTGTGATACAGATAACAACTAATAATTTAGTATCAGCAGCTTTGGAACTCTAAAACCGAAAGAAGTTAAGCTGTAAAAATTCTTGTGTAACTTACCAGTCAAATGCCACCAAAACAAATAGCACAAAACAAATGTGCAAGCCATTTTGTAATGTTCTTCAGTGTCTGATCTAAAAACACTGTCCCCTGAGAAAACACAACCCAATGTGTGAATCCTCCCCTGACAGTGTTTGACCCTCCTAGTTCACACACTCTCTCCTTCTCTCTGAATGAGTTATGTGATATATGTATATAAGACTTTACCTTTTTTAAAATAGAAAAACATTATTCAGTTTTATATTTAGCATTAGTAGTTTCTGACAATGTAGAACACTGTATTGTTGTGTAAATATTGAATTAGTCATCATTCATTTTACAGTTAAAGCTTATTTAAAAATTACTTTTATAATTACTCATATTAAAATTGCAAACCTAAAAACTGTCTTGCATCTCACATGGCCAGATTTACTAAAATATACCCTTACACCAGTAGCTCATCTTCTGAGTCAAATCGAAACCTGCTGAGGTCTAAAACATGGTGTTGGATGGACGAACAGTATGTGTGCAGGCATTTAGTGTATGTGAGATTACTTCTTCCTGTTCTGCTACTATGAACCTCTCAGTTAATCTTCTCTACACAGAACAGCTTTACTGTCAAAGAAAATGCTGAATCCAAAACAGACAAATCAGAGTAAGAGGTCATAGAGTAAGAATCATTCTAATATCCTTATTTATAATAGATGTCTAATGCAATGATGTGTTTAACTTCGATGTTACACAAGTAGCACTGTAATAATACTGCACTAATTAATTGTCTTTTTTATGAATAATTTAAGCTTTAATATGTAATATTATACCACTATATATATGTAACTATATATATATATATATATATATATATATATATATATATATATATATATATATATATATATATATATATATATAGCTACTAGTATGTAGCATAGTACTTTTCCCTACTATTGAAGTCAGAAGCTTTTCAACATCCTTTGAAATATAATGTTTGTGTTTAACAGAAGGAAGAAACTTTTTGGTTTGGAACAACTTGAGGGTAAGTAAATGACAGTGTGAATTTTGGGTGAACAACACCTTTAATATCTATTATGTGGAAATTCTAATATAATATAATATAATATAATATAATATAATATAATATAATATAATATAATATAATATAATAAGATCAAAATTGTCAAAATGTTACATTTGAAACAACATGCAAGGGCTAAATTCATACACTATATGACAGTACACAGTGTAAACGTGCGGTGTGTAATTATTACACAACCAAATTGGCCCTGTTTATTAGCTCAGTTGTAAAACAGCAACATCTGCTGATGACCATCGTGAACCAGCAAGTTATGGTTAATAGTGATGGTTAAACAAAGCTTTGTGAAAAGGTTTTCCTCCCAACTCTGTTGCAAAAGAGTTCATTACTGGAAGCTTTTCAACACAGTGTACGTTGTGGCCATCTAGTGATCATGAAAACGAATAGCACCTTCCAAAGTGCTGTTACAGCCTCTCTGGTTTCTACAAATAATTATCGGTTTTTATTTTGTTGTACATAAATAATGGTCAATGTCAAAGCCATTATTTTGTGTTTATATACTAGCACTAAAATAAGTAAAAATAAATGAAAAATAAATGTATAAATTCAATCGGTGGTTTGTCTATTTCTGTCTATTTGTCTAACTCTGCCTTAGTCCTTATCTGATAAAGTTTATTTGAGCATAAATTGAATTGAAGAGTTCAGATGCAAAGCCAGCTAAAAGCCATTTTGGTAAAAAATGAGATAATGATACTGAATGAATGCTCTTGACACATATTATACGTCCATCAAATACTTTTACTTCAAACTCGCTAAAATACCAGGCTCAGCCCAATCAGAAGTACTGGTACTTACATAGAAACCTATACATCTGAGCCTGATAAAAATGCATTAAAGAAAGACGTCAGATGGATTTAGTGGCTTTTGCATCTGAACTCTTTAATTGCTGATTTATTTTTAATTATTTTATTTTATTTTATTTATTATTATTATTTAAAATAATAATGCCCCACCAACCCCAGATCAGATACTGATAAAAAGACTATTTCTCTGATCATCACTGTGCCTCATTAATGCAAATGTTGAATTTGTTCCAACCTTAAAAATCATTACTTTCTTCCTTTCTATGCCTTCCATAAAACTGTTCTTTTTTCCATAGTGATTTTGTAAATGTAGACTCTATACCCTATACCGACTTTTGATCTTTAGATCCATCTAATCTGTAAAAAGGAATTTTAAAAAATCATAAAAACATCCATAATTATTATATTTCCCATGGTTTTCAAGGATGCCTGAAAAGCCTAAAAGTATGTAATGTTTTTAGCAAAGTAAATCAAATGCTGAAGCTGTCAGCCTTGATTGGTTAGGTCTGTGTTAGATTATGGTTGCGTGGTCTATGGATCAGCAGCAGAGACGTCTCTTAGAAAGCTAGATAATATGCAGCATCAGGTATTGAGGTTATGTACAAGAGCTATAAAAACTACACCGATTACAGCATTACACGTTGAAATGTGGGAAATGTCATTAGAAACGAGAAGGGTACAGTTATCAGTAAATTACTGGGTTAATTTACAAGGCCAGAGTCAAGAGCATCCAACGCTAGAAGCCTTAAAGCCCTGTTGGGAAAAAGAGAGGAGAAAAAAATAAAGTTTTGGATGGACAGTGATACAGAGAGCAACAGTAAATAATTAAATATTAGTCCAACTGTTTCGCTACCAGTAATAAAACCTTGGTTACTTTCAGATGCTACAGTAGATTTGCCATTGTTAGAACAGAAAAACAAAAGTAAGAAATGTAATTTATTTAATGTGCAGACATATATTAAAGAATATTATAGCTATGTTCAGATCTATACAGATGCATGTTTCATTTATCAGTGAGGAAAACGGTCAGTAATGAGTTATCTGTTTATTCAGGGGAAATGATTGCATTACTATTAGCAATACAGTGGATAGAAGAGATAAACCCTGTGAAATCAGTTATTTTTTCAGACTCATGTTCATCATTGGCTATTTTACAAAACAGTCACTCTGAAAGCAGACCAGACATTTTAATGGAAATAATGCAAACATTATACAGAATTCAAATGATGGGGATTACAGTGGTGTTTTTGTGGGTGCTTGCACATATTGGTATTCAAGGGAATGAAATTGCAGATAAAAAAGCAAAAAAAGCGGTTAAAAGTGACGTTAATTAAAGTTAACTTAATTATTAATTTAAGTAAAAATGAAATCAAGAGTATTATTAAGAAAAGAATGAAGGAAAGGTGGGAAAACAATGAGATAAGGAGAAAAAAGGTCGATGGTTTTATAGTATTCAAAGGACTGTGGAAGAGATGAGAAGTGCAGAGGAATACGAGAGATGAATTAATAATATCAAGGATGAGATTTGGACACACAAGATTAAATAGTACACTTTATAAAATGGGTAAACATGATATGGGAAGGTGTAAGACAAGAAGAAACTGTGGAACATGTTATAATGTACTGTAAAAATATGAGACTGAAAGAGGGATGCTAATGCAAAATTTAGAAAAAAAAAAATTTCAATTTATACCAAGATATATTTTACAAAATAACTTGAAAAATTTATGTTATAGTTTTATTTTTCAGTTCCTTAAATTAACTATTTGTGGGAGAGAATATATGAAGAGTTCAGATGCAAATCCAGCTAAAAGCCAAATTTGGTCAAAAATGAGATAATGATACTGAGTGAATGCTCCTGACACATAGTATACGCCCATCAAATACTTTTTCTTCTCACTAAAATACCAGCCTCAGCCCAATCAGAAGTGCCAGTACTTACATAGAAACCTATACAAAGTAGCCAGAAAGAAATGCTCATTTTAAAGAAAAACGTCAGATGGATTTAGCTGGTTTTGCATCTGAACTCTTCATATAAAATTAAATAAATAAATAAATAAATAAAAATAAAAATAAAATAAAATAGAGGAAAGGAGTAAGTTTGATCCACACTCCATACCAGTTGGTGGCGGAAATACACTATTTTGTTGTTTATCAACTGCCAATAAAATTTCAAGAAGAATACTAAGAAGCTGTCAGCCTTACTTTCGGTATAACTTAGTTACTTACTTACACTTTTGAAGCAGTGAGGCTTTTACAACAAACTGATGCTTCGAAGCTTTTGATACAGTTCTCTACTTCGCCATCTGGTGGTCAATAAAAATTCTTACACAAACTGTGTCATTCAGATGTTTTGTTAATTGGGGTGTTATTGTAAGGTTTATTTGTGAATTTTATAAGCATATATGTCATTAGCAAGGTGGTGCACATGTGCAGCGAAAGAGTTTCCAAAATGTATTGTATTTTGCACAAAACAATGACAAAGACTTAATGTTCTTCATTTTTCATTTTTTACTTGCATCAAATGCCTTTTCACCTCCAAAATAGAGTGTTTAATATGCCAATAAATTAGACCAATGTCATATTTTATTGCACCATTTTGATACTCAGCTGTATATATCAACACAACCAGTTGAAGCTTCTAAATGATCGAAGTTAACAGAGTGTGTTAAAAGTGTAAAAGATTGGATGACCAGTACTTTTCTCCTATTAAATTCAGATAAGACAGAGATATTACTTATTGGACCAAAAAACAGTACACAGAATCTCTTGGGTTACAATTTACAACTAGACGGATGTACTGTTACTTCCACTACAGTCAAAAGTCTGGGTGTTATATTAGACAGCAACTTGTCTTTTTAAAAAATCATATTTCTCATGTTACAAAAACAGCATTCTTCCGAAACATGTTACCGGTTTCTGATGCATGACCCCTAGACTGGACTATTGAAATGCACTACTAGGTGGTTACCCCAAGTCTCTGCACTGGCTACCTATTAGGTTCCACATCAGCTACAAAATATTACTTCTTACCTGTCCACCTTATTTTTCAACGCGAAAGTAAGCCATTTTCTGGTAATGAGTTAGACTTCCTGTTCATAATCTGCCATAGATAAATAATGAGAAGAATATTGAAGTGCCGTAAGCGGTAAAACAGTTTGCACTACAAACTATTGTGTTCATAAATTAGATAATACATTAAAATAATATGGTAAGACACACCAATTTGCAATATCAAGCAGCAAAATGAGCTATTTTGTACAGATAAACATAGCTAGATGTGGATGAGACAGGAAGTCAGACACATTAAATTTAAAAATGTCCGCTTACGGCAAAAATAAGGTGGATAAGGTCCTTACTGGTTTAGATCCAGCGTACCTATGCTCCCTAAGGTCGTCTGCACTTTTGGTAGTTCCTAGGATAGCAAAGTCCACTAAAGGAGGTAGAGCTTTTTCACATTTGGCACCCAAACTCTGGAACAGCCTTCCTGATAACGTTCGGATATTGGACACACTCTCTCTGTTTAAATCTAGATTAAAGGCACATCTTTTTAGCCAAGCATTCAAATAATGCATCTCATAAACTTTTACAGCAGCTATATCTGATCAAATGCACATTATTAATCTTTTAGCCATAGTTGAACAAATCTTTCTTTGCTTGGTTTCAACAGCAGCTTTGCTAATTATGTGTTTATTTGTTCTCTGTTTCTGCCATGGGATTGACATCCTGTGGTAACTAGGAATTCACAAGCTTCAGTCTGGATCCTGAATAGCACTACTGAATTTTGCTACTAATTTATAGTGTTATTTGTCTGTTTGATTACGTCATTAATTGATCTTTACCATACATCTCTGCCATATGTACCTCAACTTGACAGTCACCACTAGTAAGCTACTACTAAATATATTGTAAAAACTTGCAAAACTATATTGTAAGAATTTGCTGTAAGTTGCTATGCACCAATATCGATTGTGAAAAACGCTATACAAATACATTTGAATTGAATTGAATAATGATAAAATAACTAATGAAGGGGGAAAAAATGCACAAATACAATTATTTGTTAATTATATATATATATATATATATATATATATATATATATATATATATATATATATATATATATCACCAGTGTAAGCTGTTGACAATTGAAAAGGTTGTTTACAAGCAGCAAAAAAAAGTTTGTGGTTGAGGAAGGACTTTATCCTTTTATCAAGATGTTTTAGTTTTTATTCAGACAAGAGCCATTCAGTCACACGTCATTGCTTTTTTTTATATTAGTACTTTAACAACGAAACACGTAAAAAAAACTACATACATGCATGATGACGGATATAATTATAACATTGCACTAAATGAATAGCGGGTATGGGACAGTGCCATTCACACGATTTGTATTTGAGCCTGGCGTGACGTGTCAGTGATGTAACGAAGCTTCGTTTTCACAGATCACGTGACAGCCTAATTTCAAGCAATGCTTCGGAACACGGTGGCTGCGATCGAAACCGCATACATTTGAATATTCATAAAAGAGTAGGCGAGAATTAGTAGGCGAGTGCACTCATTCTCGCGAGATACTTAATTTGCGTTCTAATATGCACTTACCTACTATATAGTAGGGAAAAAAGAGTACGTGAAGAAAGAAGTACGTTCGAAACCTAAAGAGTAGGCGAGAAATCCCCGGATGTCCTACTGCTTCAGCCCAGATTCTGGAGTGTTCATCGATGGATACTTTTCAATCCCAGGAGTCCACGGGAGAGCAATACGTCATCATCGAACGTGATTGAGAACCGCAATAAGGGTGTTTACAAATGAGAGCATTGCAAACCAAAACACGGTTCCTTGTGTTAAAATCGTATTTGCTGATTTACTGAACTGTATATTTAGGTGCAAAGATTAGACAGTAACGTTATATTGTCATTTTGCTGTAAAAACACGTTTAATTGTGTAGAGCAAACAGTAGAGCTCCAGTAAGCACAGGTACGTCAACAAAGTGGATTTACATAAGCCAAATACATCTTCGATTACTAAATGTTTATTTAACAACTGACAGTAAAGTTTTGTAAGAGAATTGCAGATGAGCACATCACAACATGAAACAGACATCTGTGTGAGTGGTGTACGTTATGTGTGCTTATTATGTAGAATTCACTGCTGTCAACACTGCTTTAGTTGAATGTAAATAGTGTAAATAAACACGTGTACATAACTAAACATGAGTTCATCTGTTTCATTTGTCCATTGCTGTTGATAAATTTAGAAGCATGTGTGTTGGATAAAAAGCCAGTTAACAAATAAGCAACTACCTCAAAATGTAAATACAGAATTGAATCACAGAGGTAACTGAATCACGTCTGGATGTTACAGGGACAGATGAGACACACGTGTGTTTATCCGGTGAAGAGTGACTGATGAAGGAGTGCTGCCATCAAAGGCTTTCAGTGAGTATACATTACAGAAAATAATAAACCATCTTTTAAATCTTAAGTTGTACTTTATTTTATTTATTGTAACAACAAACAGAGTTATTACAGCACTTTTGATTTGTGATTTCTGTGCATTTTCTGCAGATCTTTTGTGGTGGTGCAGGTGACAGCAGCATTTGTGGGAAGAAAGGAAGACCTGAAACAAAAATATAAAGTAAGATCATTTTGTTACTTTAATACAGAAATAAAAATAAATAAATAAATTATTGTAAAAAAAATAAAAATAAAAAATAAATGCTTTTGTATTATATTTGTGCTTCTTTGTATTATCTGAAATGTCTGCAGACTGGTGTGAGCAGTGAAAAAGGAGAAATCCACAGCAGCTTCCTGGAAATGCGGTTTAGCGCCCACTACAAAAGTAATAGAGCTACAACAGAAATTAGCATGTGAGTGTAAACATGAAATGAAGTTTGTCAAGAAATAGTTGAACAAATAGTTATTCAAATTCCTTACATTACATTTACATGTAGTCATTAAGCAGACTCTTTTATCCAAAGTGTCACAAATGAGGACAATGGAAGCAATCAAAATCAACAAAAGACCAATGATATGTAAGTGCTATGACAAGTCTCAGTGCTTGACACAGTACATATAGCAGGGTTTTATATATATATACAGTATATATATATATATATATATATATATATATATATGAAGATTAAAAGAGATAGAATAGAAAAGGAATAGCAGGCTAATATTAGAGGCATTTAAGATTAAAAGAGATAGAATAGAAAAGGAATAGAGCAGGCTAATATTAGAGGCATTTTTTACTTTGATACAATTAACAAAAAGAAAACAGAATACAAAAGGAATAGAGACGATACTGAGCTAGAGTTTTTTTGTAAGAAAACAAGCAGTTAGTAAATTATATTTACATACAGTGCTGTTTAAAAAGTTTTTGAACCCTTTAGAATTTTCAATATTTCTGCATCAGATTTTCACAAAAGTTCTGAAAACTGACAAAAAGAACCCAATCAAACAAATGAGATGAAAATATATACTTTGTCATTTATTTATTATGAAACATTACATTACATTACATTTAAATGTATATGTAATGTAAGGAATTTAAATAATGCCTGTATGAATGTGAAAGAATGGCCAGTGCAATGTCACAGACTTTGCCATTCATTTTCTGTGCAAATCTTCTCTGAAATTATATGTGAAGCTTGACACAGACAGAGTCTTGGGCATTCTGAAGAAGTATGAATAGAAATCTTGCTGTAAAGTTTGAAGGAATTTGAATAATGCCGGAATAAATGTGAAAGAATAGTCAATGCAATGTGACAGACTTTGCCATTCATTTTCTTTACAAATCTTCACTAAAATCCTGTCAAACTTGACAGTCAGAGTCATGGGCATTCTGAAGAAGTATAAATAGAATTTTTTCTGTTAACTCTGACAAAAAAAAAAAAAAAAAAGTTTATTTGGAGGGGGTGTGTGATTCGAACACGGGACGCCCAGAGCACAACAGCGTTAAATGTTGGCCCGTTGCCCACAAGGATATCGAAGCCGTCATCTTAAGAGTAGGGATGGGTACCTCGACACCTAGTGTCGACACACGTTTCGAGTTTTCAACACACTAGTGTTCCGAAGCATTGCTCGAAATGAGGCTGTCACGTGATCTTTGAAAACGAAGCTTCGTTACCTCACTAACGCTAGGCTCAAATACAAAGCGTATCGATTGCGCTGTCCCATAACCGTTAGTCATTTAGTGCAGTGTTATAACTTTATCGGTCATCATGCATTATATATATATAGTAACAACAGTAAGTAACAACGATACACCGCGTAATAAATAAATAAATAAATATATATATATATATTACGCGGTGTATCGTTGTTACTTAAAGTACTATTATTTAAAAACAATGACGTGTGGCTGAATGTCTGTTGTCTGAATGAAAAGTAAAAAATCCTTGATAAAAGGACAAAAGTCCTTCCTCAACCACAAACATTTTTGCTATATATAGCAAAAATGTTTTAATTGAAAGGACTTTATATGTAATAATAATAATTATTATATAAATATATATATATATATATATATATATATATATATTTATAATAATAATAATTATTATTATTATTATTATATTATTATTATTAAAATTAAATAATTGCATTTGTATTTGTGCATTTTTTTAACAATGTGCATGTTTGTGTTCTATTGTAAAGAACACACAAAAATCGTGCAATGTAAGTTTAATCTATTGGCGTATTAAGCCTCATTGTATTGTGCAAAATACAATACTTGGAAACTCTATCGCTGCACACACACGCCACCTTGCTAATGACATATATATTACAATAACACCCCAATGAACAAAACATCTAAATGACACATTTTGTGTAAGAATTTTTATTGACCAGCAGATGGCGTAGTAGAGAACTGTATCGAAAGCTTCGAAGCATCAACGCATCAACGCACTTTGTTGTAAAAGCCTCACTGATTCAAAAGCCTCGTTTGGCACATCCCTACTTAAGAGAATATAAGAGTATATAAGAATATATACGCTATGCATCGTGTCAGACTTTGTCATTAATTTTCTGTACAAATCTTGACTAAAATCTTGTGAAAGAGAAGTATGAATATAAGAAGTATGAATATAAATCTTGCTGTAAACTGTGAAGGAATTTGAATAATGCCTGTTTAAATGTCAAAGAATGGTCAGTGCTATATAACACATTGTGACAGACTGCCATTTATTTTATGTAAAATTCTACACTAAAACCTCCTGAACATACACTGTGTGCAGAATTATTAGGCATGTTGATATTCTGGTCATATTTTTTTTCCAAACACATTTTACCAATTCCAAACCACATCAGTCTTAATAACTACTATTAATTTTGTATTTAATCATTTGTAAGTGATATATAATTGTCCGTGAAGGCTGGAAGTGAAAAACTCCTTATATTCAGGTGTGCAGAATTATTAGGCATGTTTTCGTTTACAGCTAAAATGAGCCAAAAAAGATATTTAACCCAGACTGAAAAGTCCAAATTATTAAATGCCCATGAGAAGAATGCAATACTAATGCATTACAAGAATTTGCAAAGTTAAGGCTTGACTATTGGACAGAGAAATGCTTGTTGAGTCTGCATGGTCAGAAAAAAACAGGTGGAGAAGAAAAGATGCATGTTAACTGCAAAAGAATTAGGAATTAAGGTGAAGAATTAGGTGTGACACCATCAGGAACCGTTTCCAGTTCTCTTTTTTCTTACATGTAGAAAAAAGGAGCAAATATTCAGTGTTAGAATGTATTTTAACAGACTTTATTTTTCCAGAAAACTCAACAGTATAATATATTCAAATGTAATATAACTGTATCCTCTATAATGTACAATACAAATACGTTTTGTAAATACTTTTTCCCTGTTTTCGAGCACATTTAATTTTTAACCGCTGAAATATAGATGTTCGTCAGCTTTTTGGGCGCTTCGTGTCTCTGTACCGTAATTCTTGCAGCGGAAGCAAGATAGCTGAAACACATACGTGACGTAGGTACCTGCTGCACTTACTGCAGTGTTCACTTCGATACAGGTGGGTGTGGAGCCATTTTTGTAAAACACAAACAACAAGACGACCGAGCGAGACGATTGGTGGAGAGAGTAAGCAGACTCGCGCCAGTGGTTTCGGCGGGGAAAAACGGTCGAGAGATGGCGGCGAATTAAAAAAACTCAAAAAATGCAAAGGAGAGATCTCGTGGGATTCGAACTGGGAATGGATCAGAGACTTTAGGATTGGAAGATATAGGGGAAGAGGAGGATGATATGGAAGTAGGGTGGACACAGATAGAGAGAAGATCAGGTAGGAAGGGATCTAAAAAGAGAAAAAAAGGTAAGGAGGAAGGATTAGATAGTAGTTCATTAACCAGTGAGGAGGATAAGGACGATAGGAATGAGGTTAAGAATGATTTACGGATAATATTAAAATTTAAAGAAGCGGTAGGTGTTTCAGGAATTAATCCGTTGGCGTTGACTCAAGAGTTGAAGAGATTGGTAGGCGAGATAGCATTTGCAGAAGTGCTACAAGATGAGGCTTTACTGATAGCTTGCAAAAATGAAGAGCAGAAAAACAAGGCTATAAAATTAAAAGCTGTGGGAAAGCAGACGGTGTTGGGCATTAAGATTGTAGGACAGAAATCGTGGACTTATGGTGTGATATATGGAGTACCGATAGGAGTTAATATGGAGAACTTAAAAAGGAATCTAGAGGGAGGAAAGATCATTGACGCAGTCCATTTACAGATGAATAGGGAGGGGAGGAAAGTGGATAGTTTATCAGTACGACTAAAGTTTGAAGGTAAAGATTTGCCAGAACGAATTAAGATGGGTTTTATCAGCTATCCGATTAGGGAATATAATGCTCCTCCAATGAGATGTTACAATTGCCAAAGATTTGGACATACAGCGTCGGTATGTAAAGCTAAAATAAGATGCGCACGATGTGGAGGGGAGCATGAGTTTGGAAGGTGCGGTGAAGGAGTAGAGTTGAAATGCTGTAATTGTGGAGGCAGGCATAATGCTGCTTATGGAGGGTGTGAGGTGAGGAAGAGGGCAATAGAGGTACAGCAGGTAAAGGTAAGGAATAACTTAACGTATGCTGAAGCTGTGAAGGTAGTGAATGCTAGGAGTAAGTCAAGAGAGATGGGAAGTCGGGAGTATGGGAGAAGAGAGGATGATACAGGAAGATCTGATGGTAGGGGGGTTAAAGATGAGACAATGTTGGTAAATAAGAAAAATTTTGTGCTTTTTATGGTAGAAGTAATTAACTGTACTGCCCAAACAGAAAGACGAACAGAAAAGATACAGATAATTCTCAAGGCAGCAGAGAGATTTCTAGAGATAAAGGGGTTGAAATGTGAAGATATAAGGCAAAGTCTTAGTACAGAATTTCAGTCAAGCCAGGAAGTATGGGTTGGATAGCAGATTCATGTTAATCATTTTACAATGGAATGCTAGAAGTCTGTGTGCTAATGGTCAAGAGTTTAAAGGGTATATAAGTCATATGAAGGAGAAGCCAGATGTTATATGTATACAGGAAACTTGGCTAAATTCTAGATTAGATTTTGTTGTAAAGGGATATACAAGTGTGAGAAGGGACCGGGAAGATGGTAAGGGTGGAGGTTGTGTCACATTCTTAAAAGAGGGTATGTCTTACAGAGTTTTGGAGAAAGGAATATCAATGGAGTATATTGTGGTAGAGATATGGTTAGGTGTATAAAATTATGTTATAATAAACTTCTACAATCCATGTAAAAGACTGACACAGATCAGTCTGGAAGAAATAAAAGGAATAAGTGAGGAAAGAGTAATTTGGTGTGGTGATTTTAATGCACATAATACCTTATGGGGTGGGTTATCAACAGATAAAAATGGATTAATAATTGAAGAGATGATAGAGAGTAACAATTTGGTTTGTTTAAATGATGGGAGTGGTACACGTTTGGATGTAAATACGGGAAGGGAATCAGCTATAGATCTTACAATTGTCTCATATGTGTTGGGTGGAATTATGAATTGGAAGGTTTTAAAGAATTGCACAGTAGGGAGTGATCACTTTCCTATAGTTAGTACAATTGTAAATAATGAAGATAGGAATTTAAATCGGGCCACATCAGGGAAATGGAAGTATGAGAAAGCGGACTGGGAAAAATTCAGGGTGTTGAGCGAAGAAGGACTTAAGTTGATAAAGATGGAAGAAGATATAGAAATTGAAAGGATATACACAGAGCTAGTATCGGCCATTCACAATGCTGCAAGTGAATGTATTCCGAAAAGTTCAGGAAATAGAGTGGGGAAAATAGTTCCATGGTGGAATGAGAAATGTTCAGCAGCAGTAAGAAGGAAAAGGAAGGCTTTCAAAATCTTAAAGAGAACTCATAATTGGGAAAACATGATAATATATAAGAAAAATCGAGCAGAAGCTAGGAAAATAATTAGAAAGGAAAAAAAGGAGTATTGGAGATCATTCTGTGAAGAAATTGGGAGAAGTACGCCAGTAGAGGATGTATGGAATATGATCAAAAAGATGAGTGGAATTAGGAAAGAGTATGATTATCCAGTGCTAAGTACTGGGACAGAGATTGCAGTATGTGATGAGGACAAAGCAGAATTGTTTAGGAAAGAATTATCAAAAGTAAACAGCTCTGATAATCTGATGAAGGAATGTAAGGATATGAGAGAGAAACTGTTAATAGAGAATCCACATATAGGGGATAAAAGGGAGGCTTCAAATAGCTTATTAGATGTTCTGTTTTCATTTTCAGAATTAAAGAGAGCATTAAAAAACACTAAGGCTTCAACCCCTGGACAAGATGGAATTAGTTATGTCATAATAAAAAAGTTAAGTGATGAGGCGTTGGGAATAATTCTGGAATTTTACAATAGGGTATGGATGGAAGGGGTGTTACCCCTGGGATGGAAAGAAGCACTAATAATACCCATAAAGAAACCGGGTAAAGATCCTAGCAACCCCTTAAATTATAGACCAATTGCTTTAACATCTCATTTATGTAAATTAATGGAAAAAATGATTACAGATCGACTAAGGTATAATATGGAGAAAAATATTTTTTTCTCTCCATATCAAAGTGGATTTCGACGTGGAAGAGGAACAATGGATTCAATCATTAACTTAGAATCAGATATTAGGAAAGCTTTGATTAATAAAGAAACAGTTGTAGCAGTTTTCTTTGATGTAGAGAAAGCCTATGATATGTTATGGAAAGAAGGTTTGTTGATTAAATTAGATCAGTATGGAATAGGTGGTAGGTTATATAATTGGATTAAAGAGTTTCTAATAGAAAGATATATTAGAGTAAAGGTTGGGGAATATATATCAAGGAAAGGAATTACTGATAACGGAACACCACAGGGTAGTGTCATTAGCCCTTTATTATTTATAATTATGATTAATGATGTATTTGCTACTATAGAGAGAAATATTAATAAGTCATTGTTCGCAGATGATGGAGCTCTGTGGCTGAGAGGTAGGAATGTCAAGTATATTGTTAATAAAATGCAGTCAGCCTTATTAGATGTTGAGAAATGGTCTCATAAATGGGGTTTTAAATTTTCCGTGGAGAAAACCAAATATATTTTCTTTACAAATAAAAGGACAAATATAAATTTAAAGTTGCAGTTATATGATAAAGAATTAGAACAGGTTAAAGTGATAAGATTTTTAGGTATGTGGTTTGATACAAGGGTTACGTGGAGTACACACATAAGTAAGATGGAGGAAAAATGTAAAAAAAATTTGAATGTTATGAGATGTATTTCAGGTCGTGAGTGGGGAGCGGATAGACGGTCATTAAAAACTATTTATTCAACAATGTTAAGAGCGATATTGGACTATGGATGTATTGCGTATGGTTCAGCATCTAAGACGCAATTAGGAAGACTGGAAAGAATTCATTCACAAGCTTTGAGAATCTGTTGCGGGGCTTTTCCTTCCTCTTCAGTTGCAGGTTTGCAGGTTGAGATGGGGGAATTGCCAGTTCATCTAAGAAGGATGCAACTGTTATTGACTTATTGGGCAGGTTTAATAGGACAAAGGGACAGTCATCCGATAAAAGGATTGCTGGAGGCAAGTTGGGAACAGGGGAAAAAGCAAGTTAATAGCTTTGGTTGGATTATCATGGATGTAGTGTGTGAGTTGGAATTAAATGAGTATGAAGTTATCCCAACAGTAATCTTACCGGCAACACCTCTATGGATTTTACCTCAACCAGTGATAGACTTTATTTTATTGGAAAAAAGACAGGTGAAAGCTCAAGGGTTACAAGAGGCAGAGTTGACAAAAGAGTATATCGGGAATAAATACAAGCAATATATGCAAGTGTATACAGATGCATCTAAGGATCCAAATGGCCAGGTGGGAATAGCATACACCATCCCAAGATTTAAAATATCAGGAAAAAAGAGAATTTCAAATCAGGTATCAGTGTTTACTGGAGAGTTGTTGGCAATCATGATAGCAGTGAATACAGTATATGAAATAGGATTAAATAAAGCATTAATATGCACAGATTCAAGTTCAGCCTTACTATGTTTGGATGCTCAACAGTCTGAATCCAGACAGGACATAGTCTTGGAGATCCTTCAGTTATTGTACATGATACATCAGGAAAAAAAGGTAATTCAGTTCTTGTGGGTTCCAGCGCACACAGGAGTGGCGGGAAATGAGGAAGCAGATCAGCTAGCAAAACAGGCAGCGGCAAAAGAAGGTATAGATATGCAAATTTTGTTTAGTAAATCCGAACTTAAGTCAATAATAAAAAAAAAGATAACAGAGAAATGGCAATCCTATTGGGATAAAGAACAAAAAGGTAGGCATCAGTACTCAGTTCAACCATGGGTAAGCAAAGGAAGGAATTCAAAAGGAAGTAGAAAGGAAGACTGTGTTCTTTCAAGACTAAGGCTAGGGCATACGGGACTTAATGCAACATTAAATATAATAGGAAAACATCCAACAGGGTTGTGTGATTGGTGTGGAGTCAGAGAAACAGTAGAACATGTTCTCATACAGTGCAATAAATATGCTGAGGAAAGAAGGAAATTAATTGAAGAACTTCAGAAAAAGGGTGTGCAGCAGTTAACATTAAAAGAACTTTTAAATCCAGTAGGAAGTGATAATCTATTAGTAATATTTCTAAAAAGGACTCAGTTAATTCATAGAATATAAAGATTATTAGTATTATGGGGGTTAATTAATTTTAGCAGCAATAGCAATATTATTATTATTATTATTATTATTATTATTATTATTATTATTATTATTATTATCATCCCTCGTCCCTAGTCTGGAAAGGACCTGGGCTGTAGATGGAGGAGCTGAACACGCAGCAACATCGAAAGGCCGGGTCCTGAATAGTCTGGGATGAGGAAATTACAAGTCTCTGATTCATTGCTCACAGTAGATGGCGGTAATGCTCTATCTAAGAAGCGAGCCGCCAATAAAAACGAGGAAGAAGAAGAAGAGACCCACCCGCGCCCATTTGGGCGGAAGTCCAAAACATGTAACTAGCCCAGGAGAATGTTTCGATAAAAAAAATTATTAATATTTTAGTCTTGAAAATGAGAACTCTTTTTACGTACCTCTTGATTCTCTACTGCTACGGTAAGACATTTAAATGTTAAAGTTACAGTTACATTTTATACCACCTGTAATCACTTTCTATTCGATATACTTTTTTTCTTTTGTATTTTGCTCGTAGTGTGTTTTGATTGATCATTGTAGACATGAGACATGTATATGCTGTAATCTCGCTTCTGTTAAACGATAAAAGTGAACGATGTAGCGTGATGCAGTTAGAAATGCAACATGTTCGTTTTAGTTTCATTTCGTAATAGAAACATTATGGTCAAAATATTGAAAGGGGTCCTTGGTAATGCTCTGGTCAAGTCATTCTTTCCAATATTAATGTCTATTTAACGGCGTCATAATCATTTCGCTTTTGTTAAACGATAAAAGCGAACAGTTTGATGCAGTTAGAAAAGCAGTATGTTTAGTTTCACTTTTGAAACTAAACATACTCATATTGAAAGGGGTCCTATTAAATGCTCGAGCATGTCTATTTAACGACCTCATAATGCTTATAATGTCTCATAGCTTGATTAAATGTTTTTTTTTTTGTTGTTGTTGTTGTTTTTTTTAACATTAAAATTAAGCATTTTATTTCATTATATCAGCTAATGGACGTTTTTGAAATGCTGCTTCAGGAATAGGGTTGGGTATCGAAAATCGATTCCGATTCCAGAATCAGATACTTCTTATGAAATTAAAATTAAGATTCCGCCTATCGATTCCTATGTGCGGTTCCTTTTTTTTCTGTGAGGACCCGACCTAGCGATCTGCCAGGACCTTGCTCGCTAATCTAAGCGCATAGCGCTCAAAAGAATGGCTACACTTGCGATCAGAAGTCGATATAATATTTGTGATGACCTAAACATGTTGCAGTAGAGGTGTCACCACCAATATGACAAAGCATTTTAATTTAACAGATCGTTAAAGATCACAAACACCAAACACGATTCAAATACCAACGCGATTCTATTCCTAAATTACAATGATTCATCTGTGTGATTCCTTAACCTTTCTTCCGTGCAGCATACGATCATTTTTTTTATTATTATTATTCAGTTCAATCATCAAACAAAAACACAAGGCAACATTGCACTTTTTTAAATTGCAAATTCAACTGCAAAAAGAATAACAACAGGAAGAAAAAAAACACACAAAATGAACGCAAACAGACTACAAAATAAATAAATAAATAAATAAATAAATAAATAAAAATTCCAGGGCAGTTACATAAATTTGAAAAGCTTTAGACTTATGTTTCAATAAGCTTCTTATTTTGAGATCACATATTTGAGATGGTTTCAAGGTAAGTTTTAAGATCAGTGTTACAAAATGTAATATATAATGGTTTCTTCTGACTTACTTTTGATTTGTGAATATAAAACTTTGATAATTAGGAGATTTACAATATAAACCTGTTTATCAGAAAAAGAGGGGTTTTGAAAACAAAGTAAAATATCATGAGAATCTAAATTAAGGGGTTTGCTTAATTTTTTTGTTATGTCTATTTTAAAGTCAGTCTGTCAGTCAAAATGAAATAGCGTAAGGGCAATAGAAAAATTTTAAATATCTAAATATGAATAAATGTTTGATATCTTCTGAATATATATACTACAAAAAGTACATTTATCACAAACACTATTAATATATCTGATAATGGCTACTTTTACAGGGTAACATCTATGAATCATTTTGTACAGTACTTCTTTTACTTTATTCAAAATTACATATTTATATGGTAATGTACAAATGCTAAGCCAAAAAAAAAAAAAAAACAATTAGGTTTAAGCTATTTGGATTTACATGGAGGATTGGAACCAACATTATTCTTATAAAACTTATAAAACTGTTATCAAAACGTTTTTTAAAAAGTAAAGACCATTTACAAAAAGTTGGGGATTTTGTAGGGTTGTATTATTAGTATTTGCATCTGAGAATTTGGTTAGTTATAAAGTTATTATACCATTGGGAATTAATTGCTTTGTTAAATTCTATTTAGTTTACAAAAAAAGCCATATTTTGTAATAAAATTAGAATAAGTGTACAATTGCCCATTTTTGTCAATAAGCTGGTTTACAATTAATATGTTATGCCGAACCCAATTCTCCATGTACAATGACTTGTTCCATATAAAACACCTGCTAGGAGAAAAATTGTGTTTGTATAGAAGTGACTATAAAGTAATGCTTGTTTATGATAATTGGCAATAGGAAGTTTGGCAGTTATACAAGGACACTGCAACAAAAAAAAAATGTAATCCCCCAAGTTTTTTAAATATATTTTGTGGGAGAATATTGAAAATACTTGTTTGATTCTTTAAAAAGTTTTTAAGCCAACTAATTTTTTAAAATTTGGTTGAAAATCGTAAAATTAAGAACATTTAGCCCACCATCAGATAGTTTATTAACAAGAACACTTTTCTTTAATTTATGAGGTTTGTTTTTCCAAATGAAATTAAAGCTAATTTTATCCATTTGTGAGCATATATCCTTTGGGGCATTAAGTGAAGAAAGGAGGGATGCTGCTCAGGAGAGACCTTCTGCCTTACTTAATAGAATTCTACCTTGAATAGAAGATCTCTCTCCAACCATGAATTATACCTCTTTTGCATTTAATTTGAGTTAACCATTGCATCAGTATTTTTAGAGACTTTTATGCCCAAATAGTTTAATATATCATACTAGTGTGATTCGAACATTCAAATCTGCATTCATGCTGGCACTGACCTAAAGAGAGCCACTGTCATGTAGGCTATATGAACAGTTTCACAGTCTTTTCAACCACACAGTTCATTATTTCTGTGTTACAAACATTCAAATAATCACAGAAGTACTGGGATAAAAGTTCATAGTCCAGATATAAACTCTGACATGTACGGTAGAGATCAAAATGGAGTAAATCATCCTTTTGAAAGTTAATTTGACATTCCAAATAATGTCAAAGATTTATCGATTACGGCGTTATGCCAGTAGGTGGCGAAAGGGAGCTGTTAACAATGTATTTGTCTTTGATCATTCATTCAAAAACACTGATTCATCCAGTAATGAACCAAGTAGAATCACTTGAGTGAATCACTGAATCATTCACCTATAAATTAGGCCTACATGTGATTTTGTTTGATTGGCTAATGTTTTTTTTTGTTTGTTTCTTCAGAATCAGAGAACCACAACTTCCATTTAAAAAAAAACAACAACAACCCAATTTATCCAGAATCACGCAGCTCTATTTTGCAAACAGCTCTTAAGTGAATCTTGTTTTTATGTAGCCTGTTGGTTTTTGTTAATGGTATTCAGCTGCAACTAAATGTTTAGCAAAAAAGAAACAGAATAAATATGCCTGATATAATCTTTTATTCACATTGGAATCGAAACTGGGAATCGTAAAGAATCAGAATCGATAAGCGGAATCGGAATTTACAAAATTCTAACGATACCCAGCCCTATTCTGGAAGCTTCTAAACCTTTATGAATGTATAACTTATAGGGTGTGCTCGACTTGAAGCAGCGCTGCACAGATCGGTGTATGACATGAATGTACCGAGAGAGTGATTCAAAATTGTACGGAGTCATGATCTCAGAGTGAACCCATGAAACCTGGGTGTCTACCATTTTAACTGATCTCATGTCAGTTTTATATGTATGTTAATACAATTCAAATTAATCAACTGTTTGTCCTGATTAGGGTTTAGTAGACAGCAACTAAGTTAAGTTTACATAAACAATTTATGTGTTATTTAACAAAATATAATTTACCACGAAGATTAAAACCGTGTTTCCCTAATTCGAAAGCCGACATTAAAACGAACATTTGACCGAGAAACTCTCCGCGTCTTCTCTTTACTGATGTTACTAAAACAAGTAGATATTTTCTAAATTTTATATATCTTAAGTGTATAAATTATGTGTGAAAATTCCCTGACGGTGGGATCTATGTATAGGATAGGTGATTGTTGTAGTATTTCTTAAAAAAAAAAAATCATTAAACTAAAAATGATTAAAGTGTCAGTCACATGATATCTCCCTTTAATCCTTCGGGTGAGATCTGTCTGTCTTGGCTTCGCTTAATTCACTCCTCTGCAGCTGCCTAACTTTGAGCTTTTTAAATGAGCCTTTTGATACACCGGCTGATATTTCTCATTCAGCATGTGAAGCATGTGCCACATCTAAAGACTTTTCCTGTTTGTAATGATCAGACTGTAAAGGAACATCCCATTGGTTTTGCTTACTGAATGAGTACAACCCTTCACTAATCTAAAACAGACTTTTTCATGGGTAACGGGTGTAATATTCCTTTATGAGGACATGAGAATAGTTGGTTGCATGAATTCACAAATTTGAAAAAGGATAAAATAGGAATCAGTATGTGTTGAATGATGTAATGTGTAAATCAATAATGTTCTTCTGCTGTTTGCATGTGTTACATTATGAATCCAGAAATATTTCTCTACTCACAATCTTTATGATATGTGCAAAAATATTTCCACAGCATTTTCATGTTGTGTGTTTTTGTTTGTCTTATGATTCTCTGTTCATTTCTTCTTCAGGTGCACCTGGTGTTGGTTCAGATGACGTGTCAGTTAATGTGTCTGCGACGGAGGGAGATTCAGTCTCTCTAAACACTGATTTTAAAACAAACCAACAAGTAGAGATTGTGTGGTATTTTAATGACATTCGCATTGCTCGATTGATTGGACATACCAGTAAGATCTGTACAGATGTTCAGTGTAAAGAAGGTAAAGAGGAATTCAAAGACAGACTGAAGCTGGATAATCAGACTGGATCGTTGACCATCTCAGACATCAAAACCACAGACTTTGGAGAATATAAAGTAGTGATAATCACAAACAACGTCACTTCAAAGATCTACAGAATTACTGTTAATGGTGAGTCATTTAATAAATGCTAGTAAGCAGGTTATATATGTTTTAAGTGCATCATTTATGTTTTTCACTTACATACATATTTGCATAAATTATATAGATAATTTCTTCAGAACACATTGATTGTAAATCTGGAATGTGTAGATGTATTTGTGGATTAGGCCTTTTGCAGTTGTGCTTTGCAACAATGACAGTTTATCATTATATAATCTCTCATTAGCTTGTCTTAGTTGAGTATTTTTTGTAAAATCAGTATGTAAAATCTGTTTTGTAAGTATAAAACTTGGAAAAATGTTGTTTGACAGATTTAAAGTTAAGAAAGGGCTTGCACAATTGCATTCATGTTTAAAGTCCTCTCAGGTTATGCAGGTGGATTTTTTTCATCAGCAGAGATAATGCAGCAGCTGTTGGTTTGTGTTTCAGGTGATCCTGCTGCTCAACAAGATGAAAAGTCTGTAGTAGAGGGAGAATCTGTCACTTTAGATCCTCGTGTGACAAAAAATCCAGATAATTCTATGGTGTGGTATTTTAATGACATTCTCATCGCTGAAATCACTGGAGATCAGAGTAAGATCTGTACAGATGATCAGTGTAATAAGAGATTCAGGGACAGACTGAAACTGGATCATCAGACTGGATCTCTGACCATCACAAACATCAGAACCACAG
The DNA here is from genome assembly GCA_012976165.1 of Labeo catla. Classification (NCBI taxonomy): domain Eukaryota; kingdom Metazoa; phylum Chordata; class Actinopteri; order Cypriniformes; family Cyprinidae; genus Labeo; species Labeo catla. The sequence continues at coordinate 52,059 of VONZ01001678.1, forward strand.
ACTCTGGAGATTTTAAAATCAAGATTATTATTAGCAGCAGCAGCACATTCAGTATCACCAGAGTGAAGAGATTCAGTGTTTCTATCACTGGTAAGTAACTGAGTCATTTAATGCATTTTCCTTTGAGGAATTAAAAAAAAAATACAACCCATTATGTGGTTGGTTTGTGGACTGTTTAAATCAATAATAAACAATATCAGCCATTTATCAGTTAAACCAATATCATGGAACTGATACACTGATGTGTGACCAGGTGTGGTGTACCATACTCGGAATTTGTGCTTTGCATTTAACCCATCTAAGTGCGCACACACTATGAACACACCACGAGCATTAAACATAATTTGAAGATATTGTCAAATGTTGGATTTATTATCATTCACTCTCTAGTAATAATGACTGTCTGTCTTTAGCTGTTCCAGATTCAGGTTTGTCTGCAGCTGCTGTAGCAGGAGTAGTTGTTGCTGTTCTTCTGCTGGTTGCTGCTGTTGCTGCTGGTGTGGTTTACCATAAATGCAAGAGCCATACAGCAGTACCACAGAATGTAAGTATTACATACAGCTGATTTAACAAGATATCATTGTATATCATCAGATATAATTTGTAACAACACTGTTCGGGTTATTTCCAAGTCTAATTTCAGAAAATAAGAGAGGAGTTTTGTGGCTGACGCGTGTTCCACGATGCAAAAATAGAAACGAAATCTTTCTCTTGAATCACGGTTGCAGGTTTATTTTGACACACAATATGTGACTTCTATATATACAAAATAAAACGTTCCTTCCAAACACTGACTCGTGCACATGCACGTCTATAAACTGACAGGAAAACACGGTCAGAAAAACCGTGCGACTCCCGCTCTACCAGCCATGTTTTTTTTTTTTTCCAAACTCAACTCTAATCTCCCCCCTAGCACCGTCGTTGCCTACATGCTTAAAGTGGCAGTACTTATTGTAATCGTTACAAATGCAACGCTAAATCCAAGTTTTAATTATCTACATTATAAATCCTAAATTATGAATTATGTGGATCATGAACATTATGAAATATCAAATATAAACTTATTTTACATTCTTGAATGTAAAACAAACATTTGGCACCTACAAACAGAAGCAGATATTTACTACTGAGACAGTGTCAAAACAATCAAAACACAAAGAACTTCCAAATAAACTAAGTAACTGTTAATATGACAACAAAAAAGTGCAACTTTTGTCACAGAGCAATTGTCTTATTAGAAAACACCAATACATCAGTTTAAAAAAAATTTAGATGTGATATTTAAATAACAGTAGTTCAGGTTTGTAATAATGAAGATGTCCATTTGAGGCAGTTTAAGACATTGTATTAAAACAGTAGTTCACTTCCAGAACACAAAAAATATAATGTACTCACCCCATTGTCATCCAAGATGTTCATGTCTTTCTTTCTGCAGTCATAAAGAAATTGTTTTTGGGAAAACATTTCAGGGATTATCTCCATATATTGGACTTCTATGGTGTCCACGAGTTTGAACGTCTAAAATGCAGATTTAATGCAGCTTCAAAGGGCTCTAAACAATCTCAGCTGAGGAAGAAGGGTCTTATCTAGCACAGTGGTCAATCATTTTCTAAAAAAAAAAATAATAATAATTATAAAAAAATTTATATACTTTTTAACCTCAAATGCATGTCTTGTCTAGCTCTGCCATGCGTACTCTGTGTAATCCCATTTCATTTTCTCCTCCAACTTTAACATTGATCTACATCTGCGTTTTACCTTTTTTTTTTTTTTTTTTTTTTGTGCGTTCACTTCCGCAAAGCAATGTAGGATGATATTTGTAGGTTTAGGAATACATTTTGAACATTAAAAAAAAAAAGTCTGTCAATAAAAATTGACAGATAATGTACTCACCCCCTTGTCATCCAAGATGTTCATGTCTGTCTTTCTTCAGTTGTAAAGAAATTATGTTTTTTGAGGAAAACATTTCAGGATTTTTTTCTCCATATTTAATGAAAATAACCAATTGCTTTGCGAGATTTCGCTAGAATAGCCTTCTTCCTCGATTTACAACTGCATTTGGGATTGTTTGAAGCCGCATTTAAACTGCATTTTGGAAGTTCAAACTCAGGGCACTATGGCAGTCCATTATAAAAATCCTGAAATATTTTCCTCAAAAAACATAATTTCTTTACGGCTGAAGACAGAAAGACACAAACATCTTGGATGACAAGGGGGTCAGTACATTATCTGTAATTTTTTTTGCTCTTGAAATGGACTTCTCCATTAAAGTCCCCATGAAATCAATTTTTTTTTGGTTTTTTTGTTGGCTTTTAGTATTAATATGTTAGCCTTACGATTATCTATAAGCTAGTGTGCTCCAAAACAATGACAAAATTTGCGTTTACAAGATATAAGCATTCAAAACTTACAGTCTCTCACTTCTGCCAATATGGATCAATGATTTTGATGACATCACGCTGCACTTCAGCTTCTCATCAGACTTTCTGTCCAATCAAATGTGCTCTAAAATCTGAAACGTCCCGCCCCTTCACTATAAGTAGACACTGAAGCTGCGGCTGAGATCGGTCACCTGTTCACAGTGTTAGTATTTTCTGTACTGTGAATGGCATGTAGTCCTCAATGTAGGCGATAGGGAACGATTCAGACGGTGTAAATATACTTTCATTGGGGCAAATGAGGTCTGGTTTCGCATTGTGTCAGGTGAACCACAGCAGCGTGCACAGTCTACTCTGGACTTTGGCTCAGGTCCAGAGACGCAATCGCAGGGAGTGGATGATGTGTGCGATTCGGCATATATTAAACACTCAAAACTACATAGCCACAGCATGATTATGATCACTGTTTTGTTTTAGTAAGAGTTTGGTATTGATTCTAGAGGGTAATCTATTAGACTGTGGCTGTCATAAGCTGTTGTAGTTAAGTCCCACTACATTCAAGGCGGCCAAATATGGATCAGATTTCGGTTAGAAAATCAAGAGTGGAGAAGAGATTCTTGATGATTAGCATTTATTCTCTATCTTGAATATGCAGTTGAGGTATGCATCTGTGATATTGCAAGGAATGGTTTGTATTGCATAAACACATTATGCAGAGCTTAACCTGCAGCATAAACAAGGTTTGACAGTCACCTCGTATTGGTGTGCATCGCGTATTACGGACCGTGCAGGAAACAGTTATTAAACTTAAGTTCCTAGGACAGGCTTTCTGACAGCTGTCGAATGCAGCTTTACCGAGTGGTCAAGCAAATATAAATGAAACTGGCTATTTTAAAAAGGGGCAAGGCTGATCGATATGTCCCGCCCTGTTTTCCTGTTTCAGTTGAAATTATGTCACCATATAGAATATCACTGAGTGTTTCAAGGCACTTCAGTGGACCTTTAAGGGAAGAGAGTTGATATCAAATGTCTAAGTGCACCTGTAAACTGTCTTAAGAACTGTGTCACAAATGCATGCAATATTTTTTTTTATTATTATTATTTGAGTTTGTGTTTATTTTTGTTTAACTAAAACATCAGACCTCCTCATTAATTTTACCCTTTTGTAAATGTGTTTTCTTATAGGAGGAGGATGAACTCGCCTAATCCAAAAGACATTCCTTTGAGGTAGATGGGATGTCCTTAAACTCTGTTCACTCACAATAGCATTAATGTGCTGATCTTGTTCTATTAGTCCTCACTGGTAGAACTGACTGGGCTTCCACAAATACTGCATTAAGTGAAAAAGAAAACAACTTTATCAGCTGAGAGCAAGAAGATGCAATCTTGACTGAAAGTGACCTGACAGAGCTAACGCTCTGCTTATTTATTTTGCTATTGTGTATTATTTAACCACTAACGCTTAAATCATCCGCTTTCAACAGAAAACACTGGTTAACCAACTTTGAATAACAGATCTTTATATGAATTTGTATATGATTTTGCGGTATTTGGCTGAGCAGTGGTTTGGGTGGCTCACCATATATATTCGATTTCTCTAATACATAAAATAAGTAAGACTGACCAAAGTTCAGGGGAAAAGAGTTTATTGAAGAAAGTCGTGTTACATACAGGGTTCCCACGGGTCCAAAGTCCAGTGCTGAGCTGCTTTGTCTGTTGCCATTACCAGAGGAAACACATGTCTGCAGTTCCGAATGCAGCATCTGCTGGCAGAGTTTGAATGTGCATTTTCAATAAGCCTGTTGTTTTGAGTAGGGTATTCTTACAATACATGAGGCTGTAGTTTTAGACCGCATTTCTAGGACCCTGTAATTTTTTTTTTAAATATTTATTTTATTTTATTTTATTTTATTTTATTTTATTTTATTTATTTATTGGTCGTATGTATGCATTAATAGCTCATATTATTTATAGCAGTTGCTATTCAATTCTGTATATTATTAAGGAAATACTGAATGTAGTTGTTTAATTGTATACACTTAATTATTGTCCTAACCAACTCCTAATCCTAAACTTACCCCTGGGTAACCCTCTTGAAATATTTAACCTAATTTATTTCGATATATTCCAGACTTCAGTTCATTAGCTGCTGTGCTTCATGTCTGACGTGTGACCCACTGAACAATGTGCAGTAAACAGTAAAACGATTGCCGTACAAATTAGTGTGTTTATTAGTACTTTAATACATTTAAAATAATTTGAATACAAATACTAATTTACAACATCCAGCAGCACAATAAACTGTTTTGGACAGTTAAATGGGCTAAATGTTGATTGCTGACACCTCCTTGAACACTCAAGTTTATGTCAGCTTTTACATTAAAAATAAGATGGAAAGATAAAAACAAAATAATAGTTTCAATGGATCTAGTATTTGCATCTGTTTAATGTTTCTTTGTTGGAATGGAATTGCTAGATGGCACTGTCCAAAAAAATAGGGTCCCAGAAATGTGGTCCTAGAACTGCAGCCTCCAGTATTGCAGGAACATAGTATTGGGGTATCTTTGTTCAGACCAAAGTGAAAAGTGACCCATGTTTTTACCCTGCAAACATGCAGAGCTGTAAATGTGAACTGGTGGATAATTAAGAAGATAATTCATCATAAAAATTTAAACACTAACATATATTTATGTTTTTTAAGTTAATATAATAATTTATTGATAATATTTGTTTCAATTAATATAAGTAATACTTTTTTCTTAAAAATTGATACTTTAAAGAAACGTGAAGTGTGTCACTTTATAAAACCTTTTGTTTTTGTGACAAATCTGAACTATAAATCTGTTTTTACAGTAGTTTACAGTCATTTTACAGTTTAATATTTAACCATAGACATTGCCTTACCCTGCTTATATGGTATTAATTTTATTTGTGCAGGTCTTAAAAAAAGTCTTAAATTTGAGCTTAAAAATCCTGCAGCAACCATGAACATGGCTGTCTTCTAGATCTTAACCCATGTAAGGGTTCGAAGCTTCTTCCTAGTTTCTTCCAAAGTTCTCCATAGCTTCTGCATAGCTTCTCCCATGGGGAAAGTAAGACTGTCTGTAAGACAGAACGTTATACCTAAACACAAATGGCTAGAAACAATAGATACTGTCAGGACCTCCCGCTGGAGATCCTGCAATCTACAAAAAGTTCCTGAGAAATGCTGTTACTTTGTTATTCTAAATGTTTGGACCATTTGGTTCACACCATTACAGAGACAGTTCCTGTTGATTGCATTTGGGGCACAGTCACAATGTAATGCATCTCTCTAAAATTACATATAATCTTTCAGTACACTAGAGCTACAGCTTAAACCTATGTGCATTAATTTAAATTATTGCTGCAATCAGCATTTATCAGGGGTCAAGTGCCTTTAAAGCAATGGCTGAAAAATAAAAGTAATGTTTTCTTTAGCAAGCAACTACTTACATCATTGAGAGAAAAGACTATTTACAGCCAACATGCAGTTTACAAAAGAAATGTATGTGTTTTAGTGCTTTTTAACAGTTATTGAGGTTGTTCCAGTAATCTAGGACTAATTCACAAAATTTTGCTTTTGAAATCTCCAATATTTGACGAACAATTTGCTTAGAATGAGGAGTTCTTTTTTTATTATTATTATTATTTTATTATTTTTTTTCTTCTCAAAGGCCTCTAAGGGTGTCATTTAATTCAATCTGCCTCCTTGTCTGATAGCTGCTTAAAACAATGGCTGACAGCACATGTGGTTTCAAAGGTACACAAAAGTCCTCAAATGTAGTCTTGGCATTTTTATATTTTTCCAGGTTATAGTGCCACAAAGTGGCCAGTCACTGTGTCTTTTTTCATGCAAACACAGAATGAGCTACATATGTGTGCTGAGTTTGATAGAAATATCTCATCACAAGCTACAGATATTTTAATAAAAGTGGCTCCATCCACTTTTAAGTTGTAGTGCCCCTTAGCGACCAAGATGTGAAATTACACCTTTTTAGATCATGATTGACAGTTGGATTCCACAGAATCTTTCTGCATGGGTGTTTGGTTTTGATCAGGCCAAAAATCTAGGACTAGTCTGCAAAAGTGTATGTGTATGTGTATGTGTGTGTGTGTGTATAAGTATATATACCAATTTTGGGTACTGATGCTAGATTATTGGCTCAACCTCAATAACGGTTTTAAAAAAAATGCATACATTTCCTTTGTAAACTGCCTTTATTGGTTGTAAATGGTCTTTTCTATCAATGATATTATTATTATTATTATTATTATTATTATTATTTAAATATCCAAAATACTTCAGGTGTATGTAATTGGGATTGGAGTGAATTTGGTTTTAGTTATGAAAATGTGTATACATGTATGTTTACACACACACACACACACACACATATACATACATGCACAATTTATAAAACATGAACCTAAACAACTGCTAGAAAGTCAAATCCATAAAGGTAAAACTGTGTTCCAAATTTGAGGGTAGATTTTTCAAAAAAAAAAAAAAAAAAGTCAAATCTAAAGATGGCTCCATGTTGTGAAAAATAGTATAAATTTTAATTTTGAAGCCTTAAAACCTACGGAGCCCTTTAAGGGACATGGTGGTGAAAAAATCAGAGTGAGTGAAAAAAAAAAAAAAAATTCAGGCCGGGAGGAAAAATATTTTTCAGATTTTTTTGCGTTCTCTCGCAAAACATTTGCGTTCCCTTGAGAAACTTTGCATTCTCTTGCAAAGATGTTTGCGTTCCCTCGCAAAACTTTTGCGTTCTCTCACAAAACCAGTTGATTTCTGACAAACACTTCCTGTTAACTTTACAGCTTGTAGTGGTTCCTAGCTTGCACGTTCGCAATTGAGCGATTCATAGAGTTTGATTTTGAACATGGACTTAAGTAGGCTATTAATACATCAAGACACGTTTTTGGGACATTCTACAATGTAAAACACTGTAGGACCAAATTCGGTACACACCTTATTAATAAACCATTCAGACAAGCAGAATAGCCCAGTAAACGTAACCCGCTAAATTGCACATTAAGCGTATGCTTAATTAATGGGCTAATACAATATGGCTGAATTCAGTATACAGTTTAAGAAATGTTAAGCCCCGAATATGAACAGAAAGCTCTAAATTCCATGTTAAGTGCTTTCCTCCCATAAAGAAATGCAGCTTTTTGAAGACACTGATAACAAAAAAGACTAAATATGGAATTATTAAAAATATATTCTATGTACCTACAAGCAGATGAGCCCAGAATATGAGCTCATAGAAAACCGTGCGTAACTTGGCTTAATATAAGAAGATATTAATATTAATATTAGAAGTTTTTTTTTTTTTGCATGTCATATTCTTAACATTTCATTAAGTGTATTAACATAATAAATAAAGCAATAAATATTCATTTATTCATATACATATTAATTGCAAACAGCGCAGCCTGTTCATTATTAAAATAAAAAACAGAATCACCCAAACAGATAAAAAGTTACACTAGTCAATTTAAATAGTCTGTGCCGTACAGCGTGAGCACTGGTCCAATCCACTGCGGCACATTTTTGTTCATTATGATTTTTTCACATTGATATTGGAACGTACAAGGCCCGGTTAATTTAATGGTTTAGCTGCAAATACATTGAAAATATGGAAACATTTGGTTTTTTGCTGAAGGAGAGCGATGAGTGAAACTGATATTAAAACTGTTATTAGTATTAATAGCATTTATTAATACCGAATTGGGCCTCCGCTGTCACTGTTTTAGTACATGAATCCACATTAAGCATTTTAGAATGTTCCAAATCGTGCCTTAAACTATAAGCAATTAAATGGCCTACTTGAGTCAAAGTTCAATATAAAAACTCATGAACCGCTCCATTGTGAACATACTGAGCTGATTAAACATGAAGGCTTTGTCCGAACACAACTGGTTTTGCGAGCGAACACAAGTTTTGAGAGGGAACACAAAAATCTTTGCGAGAGAACACACAAAAAAAATTTTCCTCTCACCCTGAATTTTTTCCACCCACCCCAATTTTTTCCCCACCACCATGTCCCTTAACGGGCTCCATACAATGCAGCATTAAAACCTAAACCGTACAATCAGAAAACATAATGTAATAAAAATGGTAAGGGTGAATTTATTATTCCATGTACATGTGAGGTTAATGTGTGTACTGGGCTACTTTTTATTTATGGTAGCTATCACTGTGTTATGAAATCAGTTGTGCCAGACAATTTTGGACATTTGTACACTGATGCATAAAAAAATACTACCTGTCTGACATTGGCATGTGTTTTTCAGGTGAAAAGTTGTGCAGAACTGAAGGAAGAAACCTTAAATATGGTGCCAGAAGGATGCTGCACAAGACAAAACCTTCAAAACATGTCACATTAATCAAACATTGTGGTGTCAATACTAGATAAGTTACAATGCAAATCAGAAATCAGAGCGCTTCTCTCTTTTTCTTTTTTTTTTTACATACTGACTTTTACATTGTATTTATCTGTAATGTTAAGTGTGATGACATGCTCTTGATGTGTATTAGATTTATATCTTCTAAAGCAAAACCAGCTAAAAGCCATCTTGGTCAAAAATGAGATAATGATACTGCTGATAATGTTAATGCTCTTGACACATATTATACGTCCATCAAATACTTTTACTTCAAACTCGCTAAAATAAATTCCAGCCTCAGCCCAATCAGAAGTACAGGTACTTACATAGAAACCTATACAACTGAGCCTGATAAAAATGCATTTTTTAAAGAAAGACTTCAGATGGATTTAGCTGGTTTTGCATCTGAACTCTTCATATATATGTATATATGTATATGTGTATATATGTATATATGTATATGTGTATATATGTGTATATATGTGTTGTGTATATATGTGTATATGTCTTATCTGACAACCTGTGGGGAAGTCAAAAGGATGGGCCTGTAGGATAAGACGTGAACAATAGGGGGGTATAGGCAGGAAGTAAGGATGCTGACACCCCAGAAGGATGTCAGGGCCCTAAAACTATAAAGATTGGGATCTTGAGAGTGTGACACTGCAATTGTTTATCTGATGTTTATCTGTTTCCTACTACGAGTGGTAGAGTTGGGGTACTCGGACTCAAGTCCAGTCTCGAGTACAGTTTTTAGGCGACTCAGACAGTTGACAGAAATGTCACTGACTTGATGCATTATCACGAAAGTGATATTAAGTATTTGCATGTGTTTTTAAGTCTTGTCCAGTAGCTAGTTGAAAGCCGACGGATTTATGTGCATGCACACTCAAAGCGCGCTCACAGAACGCGCCTCTCAGTCAGTGTACGAATGTCGAGTTCTCTTTCGCTTCTAATAGGGTCTGTTATTGCTACACACATGCTCGTATTGGAGACTATGTAAATGAGGTCGGTTTTGTCTTAAGTAAACCTGAACAGCTGGGAGAAATACTGAATGATGCGTCAAAATATTTGAAATGTGCGTCAGATCTTAAAGCGACAGCAGCGTAAACCTGCACGTCAAACAATATTTTAAACAACAAAAGAAATCACTTACTGTTCTTGAATGAATCACTTCACACACGTGACCTCTTCGCACTATGCGTTCCTATAATACAGCTCACAGTTGACTGTGGAATATTTAGGAACGAGGAAATTTCAGGACTGGATTGTATTTTAAATTTTACATTCTTTTGGATTTTTATAATTTTGTATTGTTGTTAAAAATAAAAATGTTATTTTTTCTCAATAAAAGCTGTATATTTAATTTGTTTGGATGGATGTCCATTTTGTTGTCTATTAGATGTGTAAAAGTAGACATTGAAGATTAGTCTATTCTTGGGCTATAGTTAGACGTCTATTACATTTTCACTGACAGCCCAAATTCAGTCTTGTTTTACCCTAAACCATGGGCGTCGGAACCATTGACAGGACCCACCCACTTTTGAAGACCAATGCTATCGGACCCACCCACTTTTACTCTAATTCGGCGAATATGTCTGCGCACTTTTTAGAGCGCCGTCAGTCAAATCCATTCCACATGACAAATTCGCTAATAGATTAAGCTCCTGCTCATACGTATAAACAGGCAGCATCTGGGGTGGAGGAGTGGATGAGTGGGAGTGGGAGTGGGCGCGGGCGCAATCATCAAACATATTTCAAAGGAAGCGCGGACTGTCTTTACTGTCTTTACAGGTGTGTTTAGGGAATATTCGCGCCTGCTGTACTCCTGTAACACAGCAAAGTAAATGAAGCATCTGAGTGTATCTGCTACCCAATACTTTATTCAAACTTTTGGATTATTTCCTTCATTTTTATTTTTATTGAAAACAAATGCCTTTCCGATGTAAAATGAGATGTGAAAAGGCAGAATAATTTTAACAATAGCCGGATGCGAACTTGGGTTGTTTGCATCGAAAACACTACTCGCTTTACCGCTTACGCCACTTGAAATGTGTTTAAACAGCCGTCTTTTGTAATGTTGTCACATCAGGTGGCACAGATAATATACATCATAAAAGGCACCACACTACAGAAAATGGCATATACTCTAGTAAATTTTTTGGGGGGAGGACCCACCCACATTTATTTTGCTTCCGACGCCCATGCCCTAAACCCATATTCACTGTCTATTAGATGTATACATGTAGTCTTTCAAAAGTGGTCTGATGTCTAGTCTATTCTTGGGCTAGTACACTTAACTGGAAACACTTCAGGAATGTCAAAGTCGTCATCTGATTGGTTGAATTTTAACGGATTTCCGGGGGACGCGAGTGTCGCGTTTATTTTCGGTCCGCCGGGAAACAAAGCGCAGACGTGTGATTGCAGAAGAAAAACTGTCGTGTTTACATGAGTGACAATGAGCATTTATCAAGATCAGCTAAACGTAGGATTCTCAAAAGTATGCGAGGTTCACGGCATAGACTGTGTTATACGTGCACGAACAGATCAATGACTTACTGCTTGTTTTCTTCTCCTTCTTTGATTTTCTATGCTGACTGACTTGTTGCACGCCGATCTGTTGTTGTGGGGACATTTCCACGCCCCGAAACGTGACGCTGAACGAAACGAACTGTGATTGGTTGTTTGACATGTCGGTCAAACGGCCTTATGGGCGGGCCTTGGCCAAAGCTGCTATGAATTCCAGACCTTCAGCTTAAGGTCTGGCTACGCGAGACTACCGCACTACAGTCTGCAGCGAGGAGTACTTGAGATAGCCGGTGGTTTCCTGGTGTGTTTGAAGATGGCGGCTTACTTCACCGCGCCCATTATAATGGGAGTTTTTGCTTCCATTTAATGTACCTTTTTGGAAAGTCGAAACCCTGTGAAAATGACCTTTTTGTGGAGGTGGCTGAATTTTTTGGCCGTGTTTGGTAAGACATGATTTTACGATCTCTTTTTTTTTTGTATCAGTTTGTATGTCCATTTAATCACTTTATACTCGACAGAAATCGATATTTCTTTATTGGTTTTATGTAGCTAAGGAGTGAAGATGATATTGTTGTAGTTTTAGACAATTTTCCGAAAGTGGAACAGACCAGGCAGCTATAGTGTTAGCCTCACTTTTAGGCTACCACACTTATTCAACAAAGAGAACTTTTAAATTAATTTTAGTTAATATTTAAAAAAATGTTAAGGGTCACCTTATGTTCGTTGTTTTAACATGTGTTCATAAGTGTTCATGATGTTTTTATTAGTTTGCACGTTGTGCAGTCGGCCCTGTCTGAACGATTGCAGTCCTTCTTTGTGTAATGTTAGGATAAAGCACAGCAGTTGTATACACTGATTTCAGTTTGTTGTGTTGTAGCTTGCAACGCTTTAAAACAGTCTGTTATTAGTTGTATTTTTTTGAGTGCAACCGCTTAAATAAACTTGTATCTGTGGAGTGTGCACTAATAATTTTTAATCTATCCTGGTGTGATTGTTCAAACAGTTTGGCTTATATGTAAAAAAAAATAAATAAACAGGAGTCTAAGGACACACACATGCACAAAAGTGTTCCTCAAATACACATAAAATTTTAGATTGAACAAAATTGTATGGACAAAAATATAAGTAGCAGCCTACATTTGGCACACTTTAAATGAGAAGACAAGTACATTATGGCATTTTCACAGAAATAGAAATCTTTTGTAACGTTTTAAATGTCTTTACTGTTATTGTTTATTAGTTTAATGTATCCCTGTCAAACAGATGTATACATTTCTAAAAAATAAATAAATAAATAAATAAATAAAATCATAGTAGTCCCAAAATGTTTGAATGGTAATGTCATGAATCAAATGCCAGTATCAAGTTTAGAAAAAAAAAATGTATACATTTTTTTTTTTGTTTGTTTGTTTGTTTGTTTGTTTGTTTGTTTGTTTTTATTATTATTTTTTTTAAAACATCTTACATATGATCTTAGATTTAGCTTTTTTATGTCTCATATTTTTATACAGCATATTCAACGAGGACATTTCTCCTATGTTGTCTTGTTTTGGTGCATGCGTCTTTTTTGTTTGTAACAATACTTCAATAGTGATTCAAACTTAAACTCCAGGAACACTTTACTTTGTTAATCACATTCTCCATGACTATACACTTTCCTGGATTTTGAGTGTAAATCACTACTGAATTCATATTTAAAAAAACCCAAGATATCACTGTCTCGCATAATATCAAACTTCCACACCAACACACATTATAATGACATCTAGTTATCAAAAGCTGGTCAAAGCCACCATTCAATCTTTATTCTATTTTATTATTATTTTAATAAAAAGTGCCTCTAATTAAAGCCTAAGTAAGAATACATCTTTATAATACTTTGACTTATAAATAATCTTGAATAAGTGTTTGCTCTGCATCAAAATAAATCATGCTTTTGTATCAATCATCATCATCCAGGTGCAACACGTGGTCAAAGAACAGATGTCAGAATAACATCGGTTGCTAATTTTTTTATTAGGCCACTGATATGGTGGTGAACGTTATTTCATTCATTGACAGAGGAGGAAAACTTTTAAACCTTAAAAGGTAACAGAAGAGCATAACAAAAAATAATTGAAATGGTTGTTGGTTCACATGTCTATATCTGCAGTCTGCACTACAATTGGAAATCAGTGTAGGCTAGATGTAATCACCCAGCTGTTCTGGGATTTATGGTTTCACTGTGCTAGTGGAATCTTAAACCTTGATATAATCTTCATTTATAAATTTATGTTTGTTGGCGTTCTGGGATTGGCGTTTGTTGGCTTTCAGGTGTTCTGGGATTCATGGTTTTACTGTGCTAGTGGAAATCTTAAACCTTGATCTTCATTTATAAATTTATGTTTGTTGGCACAAATGTTTAAGTATTATATATTGAAAACATGAAAAAACAATTAAATATCAGCAACATTTTTAGCAGCAGAGTATGACTGTGTCATAGTTTACAACCAGACAACATGGAGAATGTTGAACAGGGTAAGTGAAGACATGGATCATCACACCAGTATACAAATATGTCCACAAATACATTCATATAGGTTTATTTCATTTGTTGCAGGCAGTGATGTTTTCAACAAATGATAACAAAGACAGTTTTAAATCGTCACTACAAATGAACAGCACAACAAACTGAAATCAATGCATACAACTAGCTGAGATTTGCTGTGCTTTATCGTAACATTACACAAAGAATACCTGCAATCATTTATTCATGGACGACTACAAAAACACACGATGTTTGTGAACAAAACGCACACTAATAACACATTATAAACTGCTACAAAATGACGAACAAATGCAGTTCATGCATATGTTTGTGGAAGGCTGGAAATACAATTAACGTTACCTTTCTTGAAATATACCGCTAAACCTGTTAATGAAAGGAGCGTAAACTGAAATTCTCAGTTCCATGCGAATGTCCGGGAAACATGAATATCCATGTATGCTCCACCCACTGAAACTGAAAATCTCAGAAACCAAAAATCTCCTAACACCAGAAACTAACAATGAAATGAGTTGTTCTACCTATTAGATTTTTTTTTTTTTTAAACATCTACACCTACCCCAACCCTGAACGTAGCCCTTACTATAATAATAATAATAATAATAATAAAACAGTATTATTGTTGTACAGTGTGACAAAAATAACGTTAGATTAATGTGCACATGCCCAGTAGCCAGAGCTGTGTCCCTTCTAGCCTTTACTGGTTTACTTTATACAGCTGAGAACGGAAACCAACAATGAAATTAATTTTTCTACCTATTAGATTGTGTTTTATTAACATCTATGCCTACCTCAGCCCAGTAGCTAGAGCTTCTAGCCTCCGCCCGTTTACAGACGCTTCATATCTATTGCTGCCTTCACGTCATGTCTTAATTACCTTAATTCCGAGATGACAACAGGTGACATTTTACTCATTGCTTTGCATGTTGTCGGAATTAGAGGTAGCACCAAAATGAGCCTGGCAGCAGTCACATGGTACATCTATCACTGGTCCAAGTCGTAACTCTCAGAACATTCTGAGTTTACAAGTTGTACTTACGAGTTCAGGAGCACATAAGGGCTTTGGCGTTGATAGTGTTACCATAGAAACTCATAATTCATAATTCTTGAGTAGAATGTCACGTGTTTTCATCTCGGAATTACCAGATGGCGTGAATGCAGCATAAATTCATGGGTTTCAGTCACGTGACTTATTTGTCGCGTTGCCTTTCCAAGGTGATCAGAAACCAAAACAACACCAACAACGAAAAAATTATTTATTTATTTATTATGATTAGATCCTTATTTTCTGCCAAGTGAACTGCTGACTCCACCAAAGTCTAGTAAAAACACAACATTTTTACGTTTGCTAATATTAACATCTAACTTTCCCTCATACATAATCTCTCTCCATACACTCAGGCCAGTTTCAGTTCAATACTTACCTGCCAGAGACTTGCCCATCTGCCCAACTCCATCTACCGCACCCGGCCCGATGTCAGTGTGTACTGCCAGGTTCTGGACTGAATTAATCTGAGACCGCTGTAATTTACAGACTGCCGTATTCAACTGCCGTTGCGTAGCACGACAGACTTCCTCCAGTTTCATGTATCTACTGTACTGTTCATTAATATTTTATTTAAAATTGATAACATTTCCTAGCCAAAACATTCACTTTTATTTTAATTAAATTATGAAAGCAATTTCGAAGTCCATTAAAAAAAAAAAAACTCAGTTGATTAAGCTGGCACAATGATTTATATAAAAACCCATGTAATTACAGCAAATAACAACTGTTATAAGTGTGTATATATAACACATATTTAAGAAATAACACATTTTGCAAAATTACCCATGCATTTACTGCAATGAATGACGTGTAAATATACACTTTGACTGTAACATTTAATAAATAAAGGTTAAAACACAAAAAAATGTATTTGAAAAACACATTGGTAAATGGCAAAGATTTGGAATTAAACATTTTATACTTTGCAAAATGATTTAAATAAATTACCTGTTACAATTAATAATTTTTAAAGGTAATCATTAAATGCTTGATTGTTGCTCTTTTTCCAAATCTCTTGTCAGAAGTTGTGGTCATTGTTTGTGTCTTTGCTTGGGACCTTTCATTTTTGCACCTGTAGAGAGCAAATAATGCACAAGTATCTATTACTAAAGGTCTAACTAAATGCACCATCTTGAATGAATTTAAAGATATAAATAAATATATGGTATATATTTCATACATGTATAGTATTAAAGTACATGTTGTTTGAAAGACTATACTTACAATTATTTAGCTTTTTAATTATAGCACAATAAGTGACTGTGTCCAGCATGATTTATATTTAAAGTGTGTATCATCCTAATTAAACCGATAGTTTACACCAGATTACGCGGAGATCTAAAGATTCCTGTTAGTCAGTTTGTCCCTTCATTTAAGATTCCCCCCAACTGTTGCAATAAATTACATGGCATAATCATGGTCAGTGCAGACATTTACTTGAACTTACTTTCTCATCGGCTCTAACTGCTCCTTGCTAGTCCAGTGAGAGAAGTATAATAAAGATTATGTCCACTGTCTTAGACTCCAAGCACTGCTCGGGTGTTCACAGTTGTCTGAGGAGTAACGACGGCCATTTCTTCTGTGATGACACTTCTCTTGGTTACTAGAGAATATAGGTTAAAAGAGATTTGTGGCACATTAAGAGAAATAATCAGGTATTCCTGTATGCCTCATGGTGAGTGAAGAAGCAACTAAAGTAGCAACAAAACTGTCATTCTGTGTTTTGTTGTTGTCAGATACATGTGTTTTAGTTGTGGTGAGCACCTGTACACACACATCTGCTTACATTTAGCTACTGCCGATGATCTCAGACATACTGATGCATGTAAATATGACTGCAGTACATTCTCATGGTAAAAATCACTGAAACTAGCCTATGTATTTAATTAACTGTGATTATTTGAAATTATTTAATTATTTAATTTTCTGGAGAATTATAATACCAATAGTACAAACAAATTCTCTTCACTCTAGCATTCTTTAAGTAATTAATTCAGTTAGATTCATAAAAATAATGAAGAACTAAAACTACAAACCTTCTCCTTGTATGTGCTGGACTGTCATCATCCTCCTCTTCCTCATCTGTTTGTTTGCGGATCGGAGTGTTTCTCATCAAAGTTTAGTGCAGCATAACTGTACTTAGATCAAAGATGAAAAACTTGTTGATTTATTAGCTTTAGATGGAGCATAACGAAAGTCCTCTGGCAAATCAGCAAATCGTCTCGCGCACGAATTTAACATTTTTAAGTTTCTTTGTGAACTCGCTAAAGTAAAACACTAAAATGTAAAAACGCATCTATGCTTATGAGAAATATTTCATTAAAATATTCCCATACATCCACATCTCTTGGTAAATAATCTATTGTTATTTGCTGTTTTCAACAGCAGATAGATGGAATTGCAATTTGGTCCTACAAATGGCGGCTGCACCACTGTGTGACGTCACATGAAATTAATGAATAGGCCGTTTCTAAAACGGAAGGCTGCATTCTCCAGAGGCCGCATTTACAGAATGCTTCAGCAGTTAACTTATTATTAACTTAACATTATTTCAGTTACCTGAAAATTACATTCGTGAGTCATAAGCATATTACAACACTTTACACTTCACTAATAATAACGATCAAATTTAAACTGTTAATATTATAAAATAAAATCATCTTAATGACATATGCAGTCTACAAATGTGACCTCCTGAGGATGCAGCCTTCCATTTGAGAAACGGCCATGGTCTTTGGCTGTGTCCATTGCTTCCTACACATTTTCTCACTGACACGCCCCGAACTCAGAAACTCTGGGGTTAAAGAAAATGTAGATTTTCCCACTCATAAAAATGTCTTTATGGTGGCGTTCATGTGCATTCAAATCGTAAATACGATCTGTCCGACATGACTTCAGTCCACTTTAAGCTTGGCAATATCTCCCCTTTAAACCAGGCCTGACGTCACCTTTGCCAAGTGACGTTCCTGCAAGGACGGCATTTTAACATTGCTTTATTTTTCCCATAACGGATTATTTCATGTTTATTTTATATAACAAAAGCGGCATGTCTTCAAAGGGACACCTTGTATACACAGGACACAACACCAAGGCGTTTATCTGCTGCTTCAATCTGGTTCAGATTTTATTTGCCCTGGCAAAATTTTTACTGGCCTTGCAAAAATAGTATTTATAAGTTTAAAAAAATTATAATTAAAGACATGTAAACAGACAGTAAAATAATAAGAACAAAATTACAATCAATAGTACAAATAAATACAATAGAACAAAGATACAAATGAAACCGTAATTAGGTATGAAAAATGCTAGATTTATCTCTCATTTGAAAATGTATTAATTAGATGATGTACATTTTAATATAAATAATAATATCGAATTAAAATATTTTCTGAATAATGTCAAAAGTCTGGCATGGGCTTAATTGGTATTTCGGCACCATTTAAGCCCACGTGTGTTCCAAATAAGCCCACATCATGTTTAATTTACAAAAATATTAACATTTATTCTAATGTCTGCTTAATTTTTAATGTTTAATTTTAACAAACTCTCAGGTCAAACATGCAAACCCCTAAACAAGGCATGCTGTTGACATTAATAAGACTGGTATTGTTGTGAAGCTTCATATATTCTATATGTACACCTTTACTCCCAGTGAAATATTCACTCTCCTGCCTCTGATTGGTTTATTTAGTGGGGATACTGCTACCTAATTGGTCTCTCCCACACCTAATCAAAATCTCACCCCTCATAGGGAGAAGCAGGTGAGACATAAGAAGTCTAGTTTTAATAGGGTACTACACTTGTAAATAAATGCAAACTGGGTGTATTTAAATTGTAGTCTTTTTCAGACTGTTAAATATTTGTCAAATATGTTTGCATTGGTTAAGTGTTGTGTAATTTTGTCCCACTATCATAGGCTGAATTAAATGTTCATTTGTTTTTCTTCTGCAGGTGTGTCTGGTGTTGGTGCATATGAGGTGTCAGTGGTTGTGATGAAGGGAGATTCTGTTACGCTAAACACTGATACTGAAGCAAAACATCAAGAAAAGATCAGATGGTATTTCAATGAAGATCAGATTGCTGCAATCATTGAAGATGAGAGAGAACTCTGTGCAGATGATTTGTGCAAAAAAAAATTCAGTGACCGACTGAAGCTGGATCATCAGACTAGATCTCTGACCATCACAAACATCACAAACACAGACTCCGGACTTTATAAACTAACAGTCATCAACAGTGGCAGGGATAGTTCCAAGGACTTCAATGTTTCTGTACATGGTGAGTCATTTGATGAATATTTGGAAACGGATTATATATGTTTATTATAACGGTGATAATCAGAGCTCTTCTTTACCCGTGTCATTAAACAGAACAGAATGATTTCCATTTCTGGGCCTGTATTCACAAAACATCTTAAGGCTAAAAAGGCTAAAAGTAGCTCATAACTTGCCGATTTACGATAAAATCTTAAAAAATAATGGGTGTGTTGATCCTAAATTTAGGGCTCCTCATTTTTTGCTTTAAGAGCGTTTCACAAAGTGTTTTAGCACTAAAACTAGCTCTGAAATCTGTGTAATGTTAGGAGTAGTGAAGAGGACTCGTAAGTCACTAAGACCAAATCACAAGCTATCCTCATTGCTGGGGGAAAAAAATAAATAAATTAAAAAAAAAAAAATCATCTCAGAAATTCTAATGGTTTCCACTACAAATGCCATTACAATCATTATAAACCATCAACTTTTAATCATTAAAACCATGATCAATTACCAGTAGAGACCAACAGGTACCATTACAGTTAATATTAAAACCAGTACAATTCCTGTTATAACCGGTAAATTCATGAAGAATTCTGTGATGGTTTCTTTTTTTTATTTATTTTTTTAAGCAGAGCTAAAATGACCGTTGCCGGCAATCTGCCTCAGAACATAAACATTTTAGAAACCCGCTGCATTTATTTGCGCACACATGTTTTCCCATGCATCTCTTTTTTGCTTTTGGAGGTTATCCCAATTATAAATTTTCATTTGATTATATCCTTGTTTTCATTAACAAGTTGGGCAAGAGGTAACAGCTGGCCTTGCGTCCAGTTTGGTTTTCTTTTACGTTTGCATGTCTTACTATCAGCCATGATTATTCTATTCTGTTAACTAAAAGGCTGTTTATATGCAAATCAGCTAATTGTTTATGAGAAGCACATATGTAAGAGGCTGATAATTGGCTGAACACATACTTGTTTAATTAGTGACACTTAGCCTGTATTTTAAAATCTTTATTTGAATGTGGCAATGTTTTTATTTTTAAACCTTTATTTGAATATGGCAACCTAATATTGTGCACTACAATATTTCTATGAGTAAATGTCTGACAGAGAACCCTGCCCTATCAGCCAATCACTGTGTGCATAGTTACGCATGCTGGCATCATCCATAGCAAAGAAGTCAACCCCACCCTTATTCTTAGCTTAAGACTTCTCTCTATTCCTTAGTAAAAGTTTGTCTCAGCAGCTTTGTGAATAGGTTTTAAGAGAAAACTCTTAGCTAAAAACTTTTACTGCTAATTAGGAGAACTGTTTGTGGTAAGATTTTTTTTTGTGGTAAGAAGGTTTTTGCTCTCAAGCTGATGTTCAACATGAGCACAATATAGAGAAATTTTGCTTTCTAGTCAAAGTCTAGAAAGAGTATGTGAAGTTTTTACTATTTTTCTTGTGTTATGATCAATCAGTGATCTTGTAGAGTTCTTACAGCAACTGTTGGTTTGTTTCTCAGATGTTCCTGAACGAGATCAAATGAACAGAAAGTCAGTGAAGGAGGGAGAATCTGTTGCTTTTGAGCTTGGAGAAGATGGAAAAACAAAAGATTTGCTGCTGTATTTCCATGACATTCTCATCGCTAAAATCACTGGAGATCAGAGTAAAGTCTGTGAAAATGATCGGTGTAATGAGAGATTCAGAGACAGGCTGAAACTGGATCATCAGACTGGATCTCTGAACATCACAAACACCAAAACCACAGACTCTGGACTTTATCATCTACAGATCAACAGTAGCAGCTTCAGGATTAGCAGAATAATAACTGAATTAAGTGTCATGGGTGAGTATAATTTAGTTATTTAATGCCTTTGTCCTCCACCTTTATAATACAGTCCTATATTATGTAATTTAAAAAAAAAAATGAACAAATGATTTGTTAAATATGTCGCTAAATATTATTGTGTAAAAGTGAGCTCTGACTAAAAAAAGGAAGAGTTCAGATGCAAAACCAGCTAAAAGCCATCTCGGTCAAAAACGAGATAATGATACTGAGTGAATGCTCTCGACACATATTATACGTCCATCAAATACTTTTACTTCAAACTCGCTAAAATACCAGCCTCAGCCCAATCAGAAGTACCGGTACTTACATAGAAACCTATACATCTCAGCCTGATAAAAATGCATTTTTTAAAGAAAGACGTCAGATGGATTTAGCTGGTTTTGCATCTGAACTCTTCAAATATAATTTATATTGTTCCTATCTTCACCTGCATCCCAGAGTGACCTTTCTTAAAATGTAAGTCAAAGACCTGATGTTGCAACGCTGCTGTTTTTAGTTGAGTTCACTAGCTGTGATGCTGCTTTAGCATGTGATGCTGTGATATTGTGGTGCCATTTATCAGTTAAACCAATGTCATACAACTGATCAAAGTAGATGTAAATATAAGTTAAAGACATTGGTAAATAGTAGATGGATTATCATTCACTCTCTAGTAATAATGACTGTCTGTCTTTAACTGTTCCAGGTTCAGATCTGTCTCCAGCTGCTGTAGCCGGAATTGTAATCGTGGTCATTGCTGCTGCTGCTGCAGTAGCTGCTGCTGTGTTCATCTATTGCAAATGGCGAGCAAGAAGGAACGGTGAGTACATATTGTGTATTGTGTGAAAATAATCTTTAAAATATGTGAAAATGCGTATTTTGTGTTGTAATTACCCAAAGAAATCCATGTTTAATTGTGCTTATTATTCAAACAGAGAGACAGAACATTCATGATCAGATTGGATACCAAACGCCTAACGGAGGCCAGTGGGAAGATACTGTACAGGTAAATCTCACTTTCCCATTTTTAAGAGGTGCACTAGCGACTAATGCTAAAGGCTGCAGTCTTTAGCCTCATTGTTAGTGCGCCTGCCTCCCATGCTGGAAACCTGGATTCCAGACCCGCTTAGAGCGGGTGTGAGTCTAACTCGGGTAGGGGTGAGGGTTTAACACATTGACTCTTTAAAACACTGTTGCTTTTGTACCATTTTACTTAGAATAAGAAAACCTTTATGTTGTTGTTGTTGTAGTTGTTGTTTGATGATTAGAATAATTTTATATGATAATTATATAATAATCTTCAATTTAGGGACTGGGTATAACAAATGTTCACTGTGAATTTGTTGTTTCTTAACCTTTTTTTTTATACCGAGGCAAAACTTGACTAGTGAAGACATTTAAAAAATAATAATAATAAAATAACACACAAAATAACATACAATAATAAACCAAATAACAATAATGTAAAACCACAAAGTTCAACTTTATTCTGTTTTAATACTCACCAACAGAATATGTATTTTTAATCACAATAATTCACACTGTATAGTATGTAAAGCTTTTGTATTACTTCAGTACAAAAGATAATGTGGTGGAGACTTAAGATTCATTAGGAGAAACATTTATGAAGTGTTACATTTTTAGAAAAATGAAACTACCATGCATTCTGCAAGCATCAGACAAAAAAAGCAATGTATGTTGTATTTTTTTTTTTTGTAAATGAATCATTAGTACTGTTTATTTCTTAGACTTTCTGTGAATGCATGTTTTCTTACGTTGATCAAAATACCACTTCACTTATACCTCTTAAGGTCAATGGAACTAATGGGACTGCAAATGGGAACACTGTGGAGCATTAAAGGTAAACATTCAGTCTTTCACATCATCTGTCCATTACAGGTGTTTTCTCCTTTCTGTCTCTCTTAGTTGTTCATTGAGAATGCTCCACTGATTCATCCAGTGTGATTTGATTTCATGTAATTTTTTGTGTTCTTTAGGTGTTTGTAGATTAGTGTCACTGGCAACGAGGGAGACTGTGGTGCAAATCCATTGGATACTACACCGTTGCATGCTTTTGCACTTTTTGTGCACATAATTGTGTGTACTTCTGATTGGACTGAGGCTGCTATTTTAGCGAGTTTGAAGAAAAAGTATTTGACGGATGCATAATATGTGTCGAGAGCATTCACTCAGTATCATCATCTACTTTTTGACCGAGATGGCTTTTGTATATTTATATTGTATATTTGTATCTACAAAATAAGTTTTTTTTTTTCATCATGTGCTGTACCAGACATCAGTACTTAAAGTGCCCCTATTATGCCATTTTAAAGGTTGCTAATATTGTTTTAATAGACTCCCAAAACAGGTTTACATGTATGCAAGGTCAAAAAACACTTCAGTGTTCTCCAAAAATAGATTTAATTTTACCCCATTTCTAAATGATTCATAAACGACTCGTGCGAAGCAGTTCGAAGAATCAGTCTCTCTAAACCCCTCCTTTCTGTGAGCCCTCACTGCTGTGATTGGTCAGATGGCGCAGTCCTTTATGATTGGTTTACCACTGTGGATCCAATTGCATAGTTAATTGCATTTTTAGTGATTGGGAAGTTCGGATCATTTTACTGACTCGGACCTTTGAGTCTCCTTCAGCAAAATGAACAAATCTTTTTTTGAGTCATTTCGTTCATTTTAACAAAATATAATTAAAATGTTACGTTTTACCTCCCTAACACATCTACTGCTTACACAAACGTTGATCACACTTAAAATGAAACAAAACTATAATGCTATAAGAAACAGAAAAGATTAATTCATTGTTTACCTGGGTCTTTAGTCTATGGTTCGCTCACCTCACCTCTTATCTGACAAGTTTTCGGGTTTGAGTCGTTCGTTTATCACGTGACAGCCCCATAAGCTCAACCTATGCAGTCTGAGCCAGAAAGAGAATTGATTAGTTCATTTCTCCAGTCTTCGGGTTCGACTCGTTCATTCATCACGTGACAGCCCCATAAGAACGAACGACTCGAAAAACCCGAAGACTGGAAACAGATTAACTAATTCCAGTACAGAAGCTAAAAGGATGTTGCGCATGCGCGACTGAACGAATCACTCCAGACCAGTGTTGCCAACTTAGCGCCTTTGTCGTTATATTTAGCGAGTATTCAGACCCCTCTAGCGACACATTTTCAAAAAAGCGACTAGCGACAAATCTAACGACTTTTACTGGTGTTATTGGAGACTTTTAGAGACTTTTTGACGTGAAACCGCACATTGTTCTTACTCTTCTCAACGAGCAGCGGGTTAGCCTGATAAAGTCTGTGAGTAGCAGGGTGCTGAATCCACTGGCAAAAACGGATGTTCTTAAAGGGCCAATAGATGGAGACATCAGTCCCAAACCGTACCTTGGTTACCTTTTTGAATCAAAGGCAGCTGAGCTCCATCTTGTGCCGGAGCATGAAATCAATGTCCGAAAGCGGTGTGTAGCCTTCACCATCTCTCTCACTAATGAGTTGAGGGTGAGACTGCCGGACAACATCGAAGCATTGCAGTACATGTCAGTTTTTAATGTGGAGGAAACTTTAAACCACAATAAGAGCCCTGGAGAAATAGGAAAAATAGCCAAGCTCCTCGGCTACTCCCCTGCAGACATAGACAAAATTGTCCAGCAATGGCGTGCCATCCACCTTAGCAAATGGAATGAGACAAAAAACACAATGAGTTTCTGGAGTGAGATTATGAAGTTCAGAGATGCAGCTGATATCAACCCATTTCAAGAACTTGCCATGGCTGCTGTGTCTGTGTTGTCCTTACCACACTCGAATGCTGAAGTCGAGAGAGTTTTCAGCCAGATGAGTGTGGTAAAAAGCAAGCTCAGAAATCGGATGTCCTTGCAGACCCTTAACTCCATCCTGTACATCCGATATGGACTGAAGCTGTCTGGTGAGGCTTGCTATGAGCATCAGCTCCCAGATAATGTTTTGCAGCTTTTTGGCACATCAGCTGCTTACTCATTCAAGTCAGCTCCCTCAGTTGCTGAACCTGCCATAGAGAGCCTTGTCCAAAATGACGACGAGCCACTCTTTCTGTGAGCCAGCACAGCCTGTCTGTATGTGGAGGGGGGTATGAAAAAAATACAATTAACCTGAATTAGGGCCAGACTAGTTACCATTTTCTCAGATTTTCTCTACTATATCCCATTTTCTTTCTATTATCTCTTTTGTTAATCTAGATTGTATAATTTTTTTATATATATATATACTATAGTTAAAAATGGTAATGTTTTACTGTGACTTCTTGTAGGTTCCTAAGTGGACCATAAGGTTAAACCCCAAACTTAAGAAAAAGAAGAAGAAGAAAAAAAAGATTGTATACAAAGAAAATGTTATGGTTAAAAATGTTAATATTTTACTGTGAGTTGTAGGTTTCTTAGTGGACCATAGGGTTAAAAACCAAACTTAAAAAGAAAAAAAAAAAAAGGTTAAAAATGTTAATGTTTTATAGGCTCCTAAGTGGGCCAGGTAAAAAAGAAAAACAATTAACTCCGCCAGAGTGTCTCTTTTGGGTCACTATTGCCGGTCCCAAGCCCGGATAAAGGAGGAGAGTTGTGAATCGTAAATAAAAAAAAAAATAAAAATAAAAAAAAAGAATCCACATTAGAAGTTCATTTGTGGTTCTAAACATATTCAGGGTGGTTTTTACTCACCTTTTGTCTCTCCAGCGATGTTACTCCGCTCTCTACAGCGTCCATCACAATTACATGCATATGGTCGTTTATGCAAATTAGTCGATGACGTCATTTAGCGCCTTCTAGCTACTTTTAGGACAGCCAATAGCTACTTTCCTTACTGAGGAGTTGGCAACACTGCTCCAGACAGGCGAGAGTTCCGATTGGCAGGCAGCGAGACAGACAAGTCTATAGGCCCCTTTGAGATGAGCAAATTCTGTGCAGAATCGATCACCGGTGATCACCGCGAGATGCATGCCGGTTAGAAATGTGTCCGAGTTGCGTCCGCCTTGCTCTGATGTCATGCTGACGTGTGCCAAAATACTCTCGGGACAGTGAGGTGGCTGTGCCGGATTGAGCAGTCCGGCGCAGTAGCTCTCCACCGACCAAAAGCACGATGGGAAACGCCTGGATGACGACACAGCTTAAAGCTCATTGGTCCAGACAACCGTGATGTTGCCGTTCTTTTCTAAAATGTTTTATTTTTTAGTCTAATATCAACATGGTTATATGTTTAAATAGTGCATTAATATTCCCAAACACTATGCCAGTGCGATCTCTGTGTGAGATATGTGATTGTTGTCATATTTCTATAAAAATCTAAAATACACGTTTGTATTAAAGTAAAAATGGATGATAAATACGCCTTTCGTATGGAGTTAAATAGCAAGCACTTTGAGTGTCTTGTTCATCATATTTATTTTCATATAAAAACAACAGTGCTGAAATGATATCATGTTTATCAGCAACACAGCACGTGAGTGTGATAACGCAATATCCGTCTTTGATCTCGTAGGTGTCTGTTCTACTTCGAGAGATCAGAACTGTCCGTCTCGACTGCGCTGATTTCACTCCTCCCCTCACTGCAGCCGCCTACTCTCGCCTACATTTCAGGCGAGGCGCATCTCAAACGAGCCTAGTGTCTCTGATTGGGAGCAGGTGAAGGCCACAATGGCTGATGGGGAACGTAGTCCGGGGTGTAGTGTAACAGTCAGTGAGATGTAAAATGTCACAGTGACCTCTGGTGGCAGACAGACGGACGTCACGGTGTGGGTTCGTGACAACCGCGTGCGGTGTTACGAGATTTTTGTTTTCCGAGATTTTCTGTTTCAGTGGGCGGAGCTTACATGAATATTCATTAGTTTCCCGGACATGTGCGTGGAACTGAGAATTTTATTTTACGTTCCTTGTATCAGCAGGTTTAATGGAATATCAAAAGGTAATTGTATTTTCAGCGTTGTACAGACTTATGCCTAAACTACATTTGTTTATTATTTTGTAAGTGTTCATGATGCTTCTATTAGTTTGCACGTTGTGCAGTCGTCCCTGACTGAGCGATTGCAGTCCTTCTTTGTGTAATGGTAGGATAAAGCACAGCAGTTGTATGCATTGATTTTTTTTTTTTGAGTGCAACTGAAATAAACTTGTATCTGTGGAGTGTGCACTAATAATTTTTAATCTATCCTGGTGTGATTGTTCAAACAGTTTGGCTTATATGTAAAAAATGAACAGGAAGGACACACATGCACTAAAGTGTTCCTCAAATACACTTAAAATTTTAGATTAAACAAAATTGTATGGACAAAAATCTAAACAGTAGCCTACATTTGGTACACATGAGAAGACAAATACATCACTGCATTTTATGGAATAGAATAAGCATAATTTAATACATTAAATTTAATTTTATTATAAATCAAAATATATGTATGTCTGCACTATGCCTGTACTTTTCAATTTTTCCTCTTCAGTGTCATATGATCGTTCAGCATTTATTCCAATATGCTGATTGAGCAGCTATTTGCTGCTCAAGATACAATTCTGATTATCACAGGTGAAAATGGTTGTGCTTAATGAAGTGTGACAGGAATTCTTGATGCATAAAAGTTCAGATAAACTGCATTTATTTTAAATATTTTTTTTTTAAACATTTTATATATGATCTTAATTAAATAACTTTATTATGTCTCATATTTTTATACAGCATATTCAACGAGGACATTTCTCCTATGTTGTCTTGTTTTGGTGCATACAACTTTTTGTTTGTAGCAAGACTTCAGTAGTGATTCAAACTTAAACTCCAGGAACACTTTACTTTGTTAATCACATTCTCCAAGACTATACACTTTCCTGGATTTTGAGTGTGAATCACTACTGAATTCATATTTAAAAAAAAAAGATATCACGGTCTCACATGATATCAAACTTCCACACCAACACACATTATAATGACATCTAGTTATCAAAAGCTGGTCAAGGCCACCATTCAATTTTTATTCCATTTTATTATTATTTTAATAAAAGTGCCTCTAATTAAAACCTAAATAAGAAAACATGTTTATTATAAATAATGTCAAATAAGTGTTTGCTCTGCATCAAAATAAATCATGCTTCTGTATCAATCATCATCATCCAGGTGCAACACATGGTCAAAGAATAACATCGGTGTAGGTTGCTAATTTTTTATTAGGCCACTGATATGGTGGTGAACATTTATTGGTTATTTCATTTATTGACAGAGGATGAAAACTTTTAAACTTTAAAAGGTAACGAGCATAACAAAAACAATAATTGAAATGGTTGTTGGTTCACATGTCTATATCTGCAGTCTGCACTACAATTGGAAATCAGTGGAGGCTAGATGTAATCACCCAGCTGTTCTGGGATTCATGGTTTCACTGTGCTAGTGGAATCTTAAACCTTGATAATCTTCATTTATACATTTATGTTTGTTTAAGTATTATATATTGAAAACTATATATATATATATATATATATATATATATATATATAATATCAGCAACATTTTTTGACTCTATCATAGTTCACAACCAGACAACATGGAGAATGTTGAACAGGCTAAGTTAAGAGATGGATCATAACACCAGTATACAACTAACCCAGCAAACATGCCCGTTTGGGGCCCACTGCGGGCAAAAAGTCTAACCCGCGCGGGCAGCCCACTGTGGGCCCCAATACCGGCGTGAAATGCAGGGCACGTGTGGGCCCCACATTATGGGGCCCGAGTGGGACAGCCCAAAAGTGTGGGTTTAGTGTGGGCTGGCCCACACAAAGCAGAGTGGGTCCCCAGTGGGGCAGATTGTGGGCCCATAACAATTCCCACACTATATCCACTGTGGGCTGGGTGTGAGCACAGTGGGGAAAATGTGGGCATGCTGTGGGCTGGGTGGGGGCACCTGTGAATGCCCATTGTGGCCTAATAACAAATAACAAAATTAGTTTGCTTTTACTTTGTACCTGCAAAATGCCACAATATTAATGCATATGCAGAATAACTGCACGCTGAAAGTAGAAGCAATAAATTAAGAGTCATAAATTTCAAATACTTTCATTTATTCACAGCCACGTAAAAAAAAAGCAGAAAACACTACTGTTTAAAAGTTTAGGGTCGGTAAGATTTGTCAGTGTTTTTGAAAGAACTCTCTTATGCTTAACAACACTACATTTCTTATCATCAGCAGTCATGAAAACTGTTGTGCTGCTTTATATTTTTGAGGAAACCATGATATATTTTTTCAGGATCCTTTAAATAATGCTTTTAAAAGAGCAGCATTTATTTGAAATAGGATTTTTGTGCAACAATGTAAAAGGTTTTATCAATTTAACAAATCCTTGCTGAATGAAAATAATTTCTTAAACATTTAAAATGTAAAAATGTATTTCTTAGATTTAAAAAAAATAATAATAATAAAATACTGACCCCAAACTACTGAACAGTGGAATGTATTAAATAATTTTATAGGACAGAGCAATGATCAATTATTACTAAATCAGAATGTTAAGTAGATTATAAATCAGTTCCCTAAGGGGCAACAGTAGAACTCTGCCTGATCACTGTTCTTCTGCTCCTTCCACCATCCCAAGTGTCTTATACTGCGGAGGCATTTTAATAGATGTTTCCATTTCAGATGCTGTGGCCAGCCTACTTTTTGCTCCATCATCTAAGTGAGAAAGAAAAGAACAATTAAAATGTAAAAATATATATATATATATAAACCCCTAAATAATACAACACTGTCTCAGTGTTTTTTGTCAATACTACGAAAGTCAATGGCATCCAATGTCGTTTTCGTTGTACAGACAAAAACAGTTGAAATGTTCTTCTCAATCTGTCTTTTTTTTTTTTTTTTTTTTTAAACAGCAACAGAGTGAGTAAATTATGACAGAACTGTAATTTTTGGAGGAAGGTGCACTTTAAGAAATTACTAATGACTTTAACTTGGTGCATTAATGTGCAGCTTTAAATAAACTTAAATGCACTTACATTACAAAAGATGCAGATGCAAAAGATATATACCAATAAAACAAAATGGTTTAAAATAAAGTACAGCATATGAAAATTATGCAATGACTGGCAAATTTGAATATGAGTACAAAGTCCAAGAAATTTCAATGCATATTTTAACAGAAAAAAAGCACCATTTCATTTGTAGAATGTATTCAATTTCAGCTAGTTACAAATTATTTTATTGCAGTTATAATAATAATCACATTGCAGTTTTATTACTTGTTTGCACTAAAACTAATGATTATATTGTTAGAGATTTATTAGCACAAATTACAGGTATATGGCATCCACTTTGGAACTTGTTCAAATAATATATAATACATACAGTTTATAATGGCTGATGTTGTTCAATTAATAATATTTAAAAAAAAAAAAAAACTGGAATACTTGAGAGTTTGAAAAATGTATGTAGGTAGCGATTATTCAGTGCTTTCATTGTATGTTATATTGTTATGCAAGAGACCGTCTTAATGACTTGGTTAGAAAACCACTCTTTTAGTGCTGATTCATTCAGTTGCTGAATTCTCTGACCCACAAAATTATATGACTCTACTGCCGAGGGTAGTTTATAAACATTTGAAATATTTTATGGTAACCACAAATTAAAAATGGTTTTGCTACAAAAACATAGTTTTAACTATGGTTATACAAATGGTAATCAATAAGGCAAAAAAAGGTAGGACTAGAGGGTTGGGGTAGTAGTAGGTCAGATTAGCTCAGTGCAGTGCCTAGATTCACAAAATTTCGTGGGTCACAAAATTCAGTACAACCCCAAAAAGAAACAAGGTTGTAAAGATGTGAATAATCTAATCAAGGGGTTTTCAACTCTGACTCATGAGATCCACTTTCCTTTTTTAGTTCCAACCTTCATCGAACTCACCTGCCTGTAGCTTTCTATTGGATCATGAAGACAATGATTACCTTGTTCTGATGTGTTTGATTGGGGTTGCAACTGAATTGTGCAGGAAAGTGGATCACGCAGACCAGAGTTGAGAACCCCTGTTATAAACTTTAAACAAAACCAAAAAAACGATGCTGTGTCTAATCTACACTTCATTTTTTAGAGATCAATGCATTGACCAGGGCTGCCGCCTATCATGTGAAATCCCCTTAACCACTGAAAGAATACTTTGACAAATCGGTTATTGATTATACAGCAAATGTGGGGGGAATTATGCTTCACACTGGTGTACTTAAATATATACATCATAGAACACAAGGTTTAACAAATTTCACACCTAACATACAGCGTTATGGTCACTTCACACTGGTTGAGTCGAAGGCTGCGTCCGAAATGGCATACTCAATGAGTAGGTACTTAATTTCAATAAGTACCTACTTAACGAGCGCTAAAAGAGTAGGTACTCGACATCCAAATTTCGTTGAGTATGAATGCGATCCGCCATGTTGACGTTATCATCTGACCTATGACGTTAAAACAAGCACAACAGCTTAAAAGAGATGAGCGCCTGGTTTAATTCATCTATTTGTAAATATTTTGACGTTTATAAAATTAGCTAATTTTGTGGTCTTGCTAAAGAAACAGCTGCCCTTTTATTGTTATTGTATAACTAATACATTTTGGGTTGATTTTTGTAAGTTGATTTTGGATGTTTTTATATTTTGAAATATATAATACTAATATGACCCACAGGTTAATCCTTAACGATAATTATTTTTATTACGAAAACCCAAAACGTTATTTCTGGAATGTGTTTGTAAAATATTTATTTATTTATTTTATGTGCAAAATTCTTCATTCACACGTAAATCTGGCATAAATCTCCTGTTTTCCTTTTTCTTGTTGAATTCCTCTCTCCTTTCATCACAGAGGCATATAAATAACAAAAACAATACAATTTTTAATGCATTATGATGATATGAATATAATGATTTTGTAATTTTTTCTATGTACATAATCTCATACTATGATGTACGAAAACCCTTTTTTTGTCATTGATTGTTCATTGTTAGACATACTACCCAGCAAGCAATTTTTGGTCTAAAAAACGTTTATTAGCCGTTAAAACACAGCCCAGACATCTAGACTAAAATAAGGTTGTCATTGGGCTGTCAGTGAAAATTTAATAGACGTCTAAACATAGACCTAGAATAGACTACACATCATTTAGACCACTATTAAACGAATACATCTGAATATCTAATAGACATTGAATCTGCGTCTAGGCTAAAACAAGACTGAATTTGGGCTGTCAGTGAAAATTTAATAGACGTCTAACCATAGTCCAATAATAGACTAGTCATCAAACAGACAGCTAATTAACGCCTACATCTATAACACAACAAAATGGCCATCCATCCAAACTAACTACATATACAGCTTTTATTAAGAAAAACAACATTAACAACTTAAGACAATACAAAATTATAAAAATGCAAAAGAATTAATGACAAAATAAAATATAAATGCATTACACTCAAATATAAATATTATGATAAAAATATCTAATTTAACAATTTAAGACAATAATATATATATATATATATATATATATATATATTAAATACCTTATGATATTTAAAAGAAATAAATAGTACAAATCAAGAGCATGTTATCACACTTAACACTAAAACATTGCGGATAAATGACAACGTAAAAAAAAAAAATTGATTAAAAAAAGATTAATCAATTTGTTGGTTTACTTATTTTAACAAATAAACAACCAACAGTGAACTCAAAGGAAATTATTAATTATTGTTTTTTTTTTCTTGTATAAAATGTTTCCCAACTGCGTTCCTCAAGTACAACTCAAGTACAAGTTGGTCATCACAGCATCTGCAAAATAAGAAAAAACAAATAGCATAATGTAATGGAAATTTTTAAAATCTACTAATTACATATATTACATATAACACATTGATTATATTAATCTTACTTGATTACATTTAAGTCACATGTGTTTTCTAATCAATTAACCTTTGAAATATAATCACCAGTTCTTATAAGTAGAATATAATGATTGGGATATTGTGTAAGAGTGAACTAATTTCTAATAATGGTTGTTGTACTAGGGATGGGCTAGTCTGAAAGTGACTAGACATTAACAAACTGACAAGTGGTACCATGAGGTGATGTGTTTTACCATTTCATTGGTTAGAAGAGGGATTTTGCTACTTTGAAATGTATTCTTTTGACTATAAAACTCTGGTCTGTGAGCTCCACCTTTGTCTCTTTGCTCACAGCCTGCTGTGTGTAAACCAGATCATTCTTCTCTGCAGAGAATAAAGCAAAACAAAGACAACTTCTCTTTTGGTTTTTCATTCTCAGTCTTCACTATTATTTTATGGCTTTATTATATTAGAAAATCCACGACACATAAGAAAAGCTTTTTGAGAGAGAACTGAGAGAGAAAGGTCTGAATATGAGGGAATTTTTAAAACCCTAAAACAGAATACAGATTGAGGTGGTTAACAATTGAGGACAAAGGTTACTGACATTTTAAAATGACCAGTAAAGGAATTATTTTTTTACATTTCTAATTTGCGCTGTAACTTATTAAGTATTGACACCACAATGTTTGATTAATGTGGCACACTTTGAGACTTTACCTTTCCAGCTTCCTTCTGGCACTGACTTGGAGATTTCTTCATTTAATTCTGCACAACTTTGACACCTGAATAACACATGCCAATGTCAGGCAGGTAGTATTATATGTGTCACTGTAAAAGTGTCCAAAACTGTCTAGTACAAATAATTTCATAACAACACAGTGATGCTGCTGTAACTAAAATGTAACCCAGTACACACATTAACCTTAAATGTACATGGAATAATTATTCATCCCTACGTTTTATTACATTATGTCTTCTGATTGTACGGTTAGGTTTTAATGCTGCATTACACATCTTAGCTATTTGTACTATTTTAATACTGCTGCAAACTTTTTATAATTGAACATTTTTTATTGCAATTTGAAATAATTTGTATTTTTGAGCTTTAGTATCAATTTGGAAGTTTCAAACTAAATCTTATTGTACTTGTACAATAACAAAGATACTCTATTCAAATAGCTCATGCTTTCTCTGTATGTAACAAGCCATTGTTCAGTCATAAATTCAATATAATAGTCAAAATAAATGACTGAATTTGTCAAAGAGAGAGCTCTAGTGAGGAATGTTGTTTTGGAAAGATTTTTTTTTTTTTTTTTTTTTTTGTCTGTTTGTTTGTTTTTTTTACACCATTGCTGCCCAGATCTCCTCTTTTTCCAACAGCTTTTCTAGATGTAGAAACTCCTCCTCAATTTGTCCAATTCTTCTGAATGTGTGTTCACTGTATAAATTAATATTGATTAATCAAAGCTTTTGTTCTGTTGTTTGCTGTTTTGCTGTTTTAAAATCGCTTGAGTTTGTAAACCCATACAAATGAACTTTCACTCTATTATCTATTAAATTTCGCAATGAATCCTCTGATCACATGCTGTACCATGGGGCCTTGTCCATAGGGATCACTATCATCTATGATCTGCTCCCTTCACTAAATTGTAACAGTTCCTACACATGATAACAAATAAAGTATAGTAAACAATGAACACATATACTAACCAAGACCAAGCAGGAAAGTCCTTTATGGCTTGTTGTTTGCCCGTTGATTTCCCACAGGTAAACTTGTTCTCTCATGTAAAAACAAAATTCAAAACGGCAGAATTATCGCGGGATCTTGCAGCAGTGATCTCTACTAACTTTCAAGTCTCGCGTTGCCAGTAGTCACATAGGGCGACAATTGCCATCTAGGGGTTGGGAATTGTAATTGCATACTTGTTTATAAATCGAAAGAAAGTCAAATTATGTTGTATAATGTGTATGAATGTTACACTTAACAGCCTGTGGATTGCATGACATCATATTATTAAATGCAATTAAACTTTTGAAACATTTAAATTAGCATTATTTTGGCATAATTAATAATGCATTATTTAATAATGCTATAAAATAATGAAATAAAATATAAAAATTTTAAGACTATTTCGGCCATGCTCATTGCTGGTCTGGCTATAGCCAAGCTGTTAAAATTAGACACTGATTGCCTCGATGTCGCCGCCCTGCTGAAAAAAACAGCTTAGACCAGCTTAAGCTGGTCCAGCTGGTTTAAGCTGGTCTCCCAGGCTGGTCATAGCTGGTTTTTCAAGCTGGTTTTAAAGGGGTTTTGGCCACTTGTTTTAGCTGGTTTTAGCTGGTCAAGCTGGTTTTAGCTGGTCAGCCTGGCTGGTCTTAGCTGGTTTTAGCTGGTCAGCCAGGCTGGTCTTAGCTGGTTTTAGCTGGTCAGGCTTGTCTTAGCTGGTCAAAATGTTTGATGATGGATTGATTAGGTAGTGTCTACACAATTTTCCTGACAAATAATGCAACAAATAAGGAATATGTTTACTTTTAATAATCTGCAGGACCACAAGGAACCATTAAAACAATTTTTATTTGATCTTACAGCCCCTTTAATAACACATATTTACAAAATAACTGGAATGATTACAATTCTAAAACTATATTAAGAATTAATGGTGAAGATGAACAATAACAGAATTCTAAACATATTATGCATTTTCATTTTTTCTTTTCTTTTTATTATATCTTGTATTTTTTTGGGATATGTAATGCCGCACTTGTTTCTCCCTCTTCTCTCTCTCTCTTCTTTCAGGCTGCTTTGTTTTCCGCCAGTCACTGAAACAGACTTAAAAAAGAAATAGTTTAGATTATTAATTTTCAACAAGTAAAACTACTTAAAAAAACAAACTATAGTGTCATGTCTTTGTTGCACATTTTCCTTTTTTATCCCAGACATAGCCTGCAATAATTTAGAAACATGCCCCTGATAGTTGTTCCTTTTATTGCTAAAATAAAGATAATAATTGATATATCCAAACGGAAGTGTGTGTATATATATATAAACAGAAACTCCATGCTTACTTCACAGACATGAAAAAATGTATCTATAGAAAGCGAAATGTCTACTTTTAAATAAGCCAGTTAAAATGGAAAACAAATATTTTCAGATTGTGTAATTAATTCAATCAAACGTGCACATCCACTGTAGAGATGACAAGTGTTATCGACTTTATCACTGCAGCCAAAAATACAGAAAACACATATTAATGAATTATTATAATGTTAATGCAGTCTTCTTC
Organism: Labeo catla; assembly: GCA_012976165.1. Classification (NCBI taxonomy): domain Eukaryota; kingdom Metazoa; phylum Chordata; class Actinopteri; order Cypriniformes; family Cyprinidae; genus Labeo; species Labeo catla. Next base: position 88,213 of record VONZ01001678.1, read on the forward strand.
ACTGTTTTCTTTACCTGACACATTCATAATCATTACTTCTGCCACTTTGTGCGCTTGAGCGCTGATGGGCTACAGGCAATTAAAGGTTCATTATTATAAATTATATAGTTTATTAATATGCAATTAGTCGACTAATCTCTTAAAAATAAATGACTACTAGTTGACCAGAAAATTTTAGTCATGGGCAGGCCAAATGATTACATATAGTGCATAAATGAATGAACAGAAAAATTTGATTACCTCTCAACAAATAGAAAACAGAAAATAGAAATCTTATCTAACAATAGAAGCCTTTACTATCAATTTTAGTTTAACACATACTTGTTGGATAAAAGTAAAAAACAAAGCAAAACAACAACATCAAAAAACTTTTTTTTATCCATGAAAGTATCCTGAAAAAAGTATCATAGGTTCCAAAAAAAAAAAAATTTCTATTCTATTCTAAAATTGATAATAAATCAGCATATTACAATGATTTATAAAGGATCATGTGAGACCGGCGTAATGAAAAGACAATACGAAAAATGAAAATTCAGAAATAAATTACATTTTAAAATATATTAAAATAGACAAAAAAAACCTATATTTTAATTTTTCACTAATATTTCACAACATTACTTTTTTTTTTCAATTAATTTTCTGTATTATTGATCAATTAAATGCAGCTTTGATTAACAGAAGAGACTTATTTAATAAAAAACCTAAAAAAATCGTACTAATCCCAAACTATTGAACGGAAATGTACACTCTAAAAAGTGCTGGGTTAAAAAATAACCCAACCTTAACCCAGCCGCTGGGTAACTATGGGACAGAACACGCGTTGGGTTGTTTTGACCCAAGGGCTGGGTTTAACCATTTGACCCAGAATGCTGGGTTGTTTATTTGACCCAACCAGTGGGTCAGGTTAACTGTGTTGCTGGGTTAAACATAACCTAATCATTGGGTTATTTTTTGTCTCATTGCCTTGCTACCTTTATATTTACCAATAATAATAAATAACCACAGAAGAATGTAAAATTATTATTGCTTTTCTGTAATACAATTAGAAAAACACAAAAAAATGCAACTGTAAACATCGATTTAATGAGTTTTATTTCTTTTTAAAACAATTTTCAAATGGGTGCAGCTGTCAAACATTTTATCTAACCATTACAGACACATAAAACAACAATTTTAGTAGATCAGTTACTTTAGTCAGTTACTTTAAAACACAAAACTGTGTAAACTAGGCACTGTAGATTCCGATTCTTCGTTAACATTGCAGCAGCAGAACACTCAAAAATTACCACATGAGAATCATTCCAAACATTGTGCTAATAAAACTAAGCCAAACAAAGTGTCCACCAGACAATACATATGATAATTTAAAACATGTTACAAGTGGCCAGAAAACACTGTTGGCCTTAAAAAAAAATTCACACATGAAGACTTATGTCCATCAATATAATATACTGCAAGCTGGAGAAATTCCCAGGCAACGAGTCCACTTCAGTGGCACGGCCCGTAACAATGACGAAGGTCTGGGATGTTGTTGTCTCGTCCCCAAGGCACAAATCCACCATGCTGGTCCCCACCTGTTAATTATACGACACTTAGTCTTGAAGACACTTAGGCCTTAAAATATACTCATTTTAGAAGAAAATTTCAAACTGCACATTTTTAGTCTTTTACATCTGAACACTTCATACAGTGGTGGCCAAAATGATTGGAACACTAGTATTTTCACCAGCTAAACAATTAAGTCAGTGATTTCTATTTTTTGCTGTAGTGTGCCAGTGGGAAGTATCAGTTTGCATTTCCAAAAAATTCATTATATATATATATATATATATATATATATATATATATATATATAGAAAAAGTAAAACATAACTTACAGGTTTGTATGTCAATGAATGGCTTCCAGAATTCTGTGGTTATGGCTCTGTGGACCCTTCCTCCAGAATGGGCAGGACTTTGAAAGCACTCTCCCCTTTAACATCTAGACCATAAGAATAATACAGTGCAAACTGTGAAACTTATCTCATAATCAAAACAACACAGTGAAACACTTTCATATGAAAATTTTCTATAGATTGACATATTATAGGAAATACTTTACCTGAAGTCATGTCACCCAGCTCTTAATGCACCTTTCCATCTTGCAAATGTAGCCCAGTCTACAAAAAGTCTGACTCTGGATGTAGCTTCCTGAAGTCTTGTGAAATCTAATCAAGTTTGAAAAAATAAAAAAAAACACACAAATGTGGTTAAATAAGTAACTATGTATAATACCAGTAACTATGGTTATTTTAATGAAAAGATCAAATTCTAAAACAAATCATGGTTATTGAATGATATAACTTACCTTCAAAGGTTTTAACCAGGGTATCAAGCTGCCTTTCCTTCAACTTCTCTATTACAAAGCTGTCCATCTGCACCAGCAAGAATCTCACATATCTAGAATGAAATTTCAGATTTAGAAAATTAGAATTTCACAAAACTGTTTTTACAGTGACTTATTTTATATAGAAAGCAGGTTAATGCGTTTACATGCAGCACAATCGTTTAAACACAGATCAGGTGATCACGTGATTCTCCGCAGTTTCTGATTAAATCGGTCGGGTTTTCTCTGACATGCCCTCGCGCGTGAACAGGCGGCATCTGTGTGGAGGTGTGGAGGAGTGGACGGAGCGGGCGCATTTAACCTTAGGCGCAATCATCAAATATATTTCAAAGGAAGCCCCCGCCACTGTTCTGACCGCATCACTGTCGTTACCGGGTGTTTTTAAGGAATATTTGCATATACGCACATGCGATCATATTAGCTATTCATGTGGACTGTCACGATTTGGCTAATGCAGGACACTACTCGATGCGCAACAGAGGGGATTTAGAAGTGGGTACAAGCAAAGCCAACTGATAAAGAAGTGGACATAAGCCGTTATTATTGTCCTAACCAACTCCTAATCCTAAACTTACCCCTGAAATATTAGCCTAATTTATTTCAATATATTCTAGACTTCAGTTCATTAGCTGCTTCATGTCTGACGTGTGACCCACTTAACAAAGTGAAGTAAACCGTAAAACAATTGCTGTACAAATTAGTGTTTATTAGTACTTTAATAAATTTAAAATAATTTGAATACAAATACTAATTTACAAAATCCAGCAGCACAATGAACCGTTTTGGACAGTTTAATGGGCTAAATGGAGATTGCTGACACCCCTTTGAACACTCAAGTTTATGTCAGCTTTTACATTAAAAATGAGATGGAGTTTCAATGGATCTAGTCTTTGCGTCTGTTTGATATTTCTTTGTTCTCTCTTTGATTTTTCTCTGTCTCAAAAAATAGGGTCCCAGAAATGTGGTTTTGCAGGAACCTAGTATTGAGGTTGTTTTTGTTCAGACCAAAGCAAAAAGCGACCCATGTTTTTACCCTGCAAACATGCAGAGCTGTAAATGTGAACTGGTGGATCAGTTATAAGATAATTCATCATAAAAATCTAAACACTAACATGTATTTGTATGTTTTTTAAATTAATATAATAATTTATTGATAATAATTGTTTCAATTAATAAAAGGAATACTTTTTTCTATTTACTTAAAAATTGACACTTTAAAGAAATGTGAAATGTATCACTTTATAAAACCTTTTGTTTTTGTGAAAAATCTGAACTGTAAATCATTTTTTACAGTAGTTTACAGTCATTTTACGGTTTAATATTTAACCATAGACATTGCCTTACCCTGCTCATATGGTATTAATTTTATTTGTGCAGGTCTTAAAAAAGTCTTAAATTTGAGCTTAAAAATCCTGCAGCAACCCTGTGTAGCCATTTTGTGTGCAGTAGACTAGGCTATGTCTGTCAGTTGGAACAAACCAAAAAACTAAAAAAAATCATTTGAGATTTGGACGATTTATGATGATGTAATTTCTGCCTAGATGCAGATGTTAGGTTCCCCATCCTAACATTCTGAGGTCTGTTGGTCAGGAAGTCCATAATTGTTTTTTTTTTTTCCGCTTTGTTTGTTTAACTCATGCCTTTATTAATTTAAATTTTGCTCTATTTATCTATTTATTTATATTTTATATATACTTTATTTTATATTATTCATGTTTTTTTCATATCACTATCAGCATCCTTGTAATGGTTTTGTGCATTGTAGAACAAATTAATTAGTTATGTACGTGTGTCTAGTATTGTATATGATATATCACATATTTATGATAGAACATAGATTAATTAATTATTTTACTTATAAGTAAAATAATTAATTAATCTATGTTCTATCATAAATATATGTCTGACATTTATAATAAACCAAACGGCTTGAAAATCGGTTGCAAATTAAGGTGATTTTAATCGTTGATAGTTCTCTGCCAATGTTAACTAATGCAGAGTAGACGCGGCTTCCCCCGACCCAAGATGGCGGCCGCGCTGACGCATCGTTCCTATGGACAGCCGCGTCAGAGGCGACATCTAGTCAGTATATATATCTATGCAACTCCCTCCGAAGCACGCCGCGTCGTGTCAGTCAACACCATGCCGGGAGCCCCCACATACCGCGCTAACGATTCGGACCGCCTGCCTCACCACCCCCTGGTCCAAGGCTCCATTTGCTTCCTCAGCCCTGAGCCCGCGGCCAGCACTCGGACTCCAGCCGCGGTCGCGGTCAGCACTCGGACGCCGCCCGCGGCTCGCAAGAAGGGGGCAAAGAAAAAGCGCCGTAATGACATTGCTGCAATTACGGAGTCAATCAAGTGACGGCGTCGTTTCCCGAGTCACGTCAAGTTGCAGCTGCATCTGCTGAGTCAAGGCAAGTGACCGCTGCGTCTCCCGAATCAAGTCAAGTCAAAGCTACGCTTACGGAGTCAAGTCGAGTTACAGCTGCGTTTCCTAAGTCAAGTCAAGTTTCAGCTGTGTAGATGACTTTTTTCACTAGGTTTTGTAAATATTGCTGGCAATTTGTCACTGGATGAACGGAAGTAAACTATTTAACCTAAATGTATGGGCTGTACTGTTAATCGGTGACGCCATTTACATGGAGTGTGAAAATTAGCTCGAATAATTTTAAACACGTTTTGATCACACTAAAAAGATTTTGATAAAAATAGTACTTTCAGGAGTATCAGTGAGTTATGTATTATGTAAGAAGGATTTGACTTCCAAACAAACTGTAATGTGATACTGTACTGCATTACTAGATTGAAATATTCTTAATTTTGTTCTTTTTTTTTTTCAGCATTTCACCTATATTCCAGTTTGTGTATTTCTAATAATGCTGACCTTGTATATTACATGTTGGCTCTGTGACATTGTTTACAACCATTAGATTCTTCCATGCTGATGGCAGTACTGCAGTAGAGTTGGAGCAGACCTCCTGAAGAGCATCTCCAATGTGCTATGAACCATCTGACTAGAAAGCAAAACCTCAAACATGCATTACTTATTATTATTATTATTATTATTATTATTATTATTTTATTTTATTTTTTTAAAGTATATATCAATTAAATATCCTTTTTTATCTTGTATGTCCTACAAGGACATCTCGTTTAACTTTGCATTGAGGACATTTGGTATACAGCAACCTACATGGGGGCCAAACATAATGAGAAAACAAGACACAGATAATAATAATAATAAAAAAATGCTGAGCACTGTGAATGTAAGAGACTCATTTTATATTTATAATTCATTGTTGATGTTAAAATTGTGTTTCAGGGCAGTTGGTGAAGACAGACAAACGAGATGCTGTGTCGGTTTCAGATCCACCTTCCACACCAGACTTCTCATATGGATTGCTGTCTACTAGCCTATTATTTGTTCTTCTCAAAATTTAGTGCATGCGGACATTACTCAGGAACATGAACACGAATATTGCAAGAATAGGGAATGTGCCGTATTTCAGATATGAATGTTAATTGCTCTTAAGCATTAAAACATTTTTTACTGTGTTTTTTTTTTTTTTTTTTTTTCCTTTTTTCCTTCCCCCTAAAGCACCTAGCCAATTCACACTGCCGTACTCCCAACTGGGGGAACACTCTGGCTGCGTCCGAAACCACCTACTTCTCTACTATATAGTAGGGCAAAAGCAGTAGGCGAGCGAATAAGCATGTCTGAATCCTTAGTATTCATAAAAGAGTAGGCGAGAATTAGTAGGTAAAAAAAGGAAAACCTAATATAAAATATAAAGTAAGATCATTTTGTTACTTCTAATACAGAGATCAAATGATATTCGTGACTGTTTTGTATTATATTTGTGCATCTTTGTATGATCTGAAATGTCTGCAGACTGGTGGGCAGTGAGAAAGGAGAAATCCACAGCAGCATCCTGGAAATGGTCTAGTGTCACGGATGAGACCCTCCATCACTCCACCTGCCCCTCATCTGGACCAGATGTTGCTGTGGCCTCTTCATCATTAGTGAGCTTAGAGAGCATCTTGAAAAAGACTAAAAGAAACTGAGGATGTGATTTTGTTCAAGTTTGTTCTGCTGGTTTCATCGGTCAATGGAGCCTGAGTTTCAGAAGCTTCAAAAGCATCATTAAATAATGTCATGAAGCTTCTGAAACTCAGGCTCCATTGACTGATGTTGTACGAACAGAAACCAGCAGGACAGACTTAACCAAAATCACCTTGTGTTTTCAGAATAAAACAAAAATAGATGGAAAGTGTGGAGGCGAGTAAATAATGACTGAATATATATTTTTTTGATGAACTAACCTTTTAAAGCCCCAAATAAAAATATGAAATGTATGTAAGCATTTATATAATAGCAGTACCTTGAAGAAATAAACTGTAAGAAATTAGCAGCTTTATTGTGCGTTTTTGTCCAAGACATAAAAAAGAATGTACAAAAATCTTAAATTTATGCATTTGGCAGATGCTTTCATGCAAAGTGACTTACAGTGCTCTTATTACAGGGACCCCAGCAAAGACAGGTGAAGGTGGGCACGGTGGTCAGATGCAGACTTGGCACAGATGTGTTGAGATGCAGTAGGATGTGGGTTCACTGAATGTAAATACATGATTGTCAACAATAATTTTGAATAAAGCTTTGTTCCATGTGTCATTATTTTTGTCATGGTTACTTTTAATTATTCTTTTACTCATTTATTCATGTTTTCTGTTGTTGCTAGTAAATAACATATAATTGTTTCATTAACTAATACATTTATTCATGACTTGTCTGAAAATTGATATGTATTTGCCTTGGCTGAATTTATCTATTGTGTAGTCATGCTCAACTATGGCACATGACAAAAATTACATTTGGCTTGTTTTACTCAAAAATATAATTAATTATTGGTCAGCATTTATCATTATTGTTCATAAGTGTTGGGGTGGGCTAGCAATGCATTCAGAGGTAATCTGAAATTTCTAAGTTGTAACACTTACATTTTTGAGTGTAAAATCAACAGTCTTCTCCAATGATGAGATCTTCCAGCAGCTGCATGACGTCTCCTTTTATGCAGATATTGCAAGCATTGCAAACATGAACGAAAACGTATTTAGTAGGGTTGTTGTGTTACTGTCTATGAGGTGTTTGTGCACCTGTCACTCTTATTTTATTTTTATTATTATTACTGCAGACCATATTATTGCATACAAGCTCAGGGAAAGACGGTACCCAGCAAGCAATAGCCGTCATTTCACCGTCTCGGTTAACTATAGACCCGATATAGTCCGGCTATGTGTGACCCCCTTCTAGCCCAAAAACCTTGAATTTGGATACATATCATTGTTTTGGCAAAATAACTTGTGAGATGTATGATATTCCATCACGTAAAGAAAGTGAACAGCGTTTACAATGTGTTTGATTTAATTTCTTTGGCATGTTGTATGTGTAGCCTGTTTGTAGCCTAGACTTAGCTCGCAGTCAGACCGGCTATTTGTAGCTCACTCATAGTCAAATCTGATTCATTGTAGTTTTTGGCCAGGCAGCGCAGGAGATGGTTGATATACCATCATGTTTGCGGTGTCAATAATATCTACTAAGATGTCAGTGTCATTTCATGACATATATGTAGCCACGTTTTAGCTCTGAGTTGGATGGGCTATGTGCAGTCTGCTTTTAGCCCAACCGCCCTGCTGAAAAAACCAGCTAAAACCAGCTTAAGCTGGTTGGCTGGTTTTAGCTGGTTTAAGCTGGAAGTAGCTGGTTTTAGCTGGTCTCCCAGCCTGGCCAAGCTGGTCAAGCTGGTCTCCCAGCCAGGCTGGTTTTAGCTGGAAGTAGCTGGTTTTAGCTGGTCTCCCAGCCTGGCCAGGCTGGGTTTAGCTGGTTTAAGATGCGAATAGCTGGAAGTAGCTGGTTTTAAGCTGGGGAAGTAGCTGGTTTTAAGCTGGTTTAAGCTAGGTAGCTCAGTTTAGATGGAATTAGCTGGTTTAGCAGCTGGTTTTAAGCTGGAAGTAGCTGGTTTAGGAGAAATGGAATTAGCTGGTTTTAGCTGGTTTTAATGGAAGTAGCTGGACGCTGCGTTTCCCATGGAAGTAACTTGTGGTCTCTCAGCCTGGCCAGGTGGTTTTAGCTGGTTTAAGATGGAAGCCAGCTGGAAGAAGCTGAAGTAGCTGGTTCAAAGCTGGAAGTAGCTGGTCTTAGCTGGAAGTAGCTGGTCTTAGCTGGTCTCCCAGCCACAGCCGGAGCTGGTTTTAGCTGGTTTAAGCTGGAAGTAGCTGGTTAAACTGGAAGTAGCTGGTTTTAGCTGGAAGTAGCTTAAATTATTCTAGTTGTTAATGATAATATATCTGAGAAGAGTCTAAAATAAATTGTAGTATAAAGTATAGCATAAAATCAAGCTAGCACTTAAAAAAACAGCATAGAACTCAAATCAGATTAAATTATTGTCTGAAGAAATACAGTTGTATAACCAAATATAGTCAGCTGTTTTATTTTTAACCAGTGTTTTGGTATTAGATAGACTTTTACACAAAATATAAATGAAACAAACACAGTCTTTATATAATAAGTAACAAATCACCTGCAATTAAAAAACACTAGGAGAAAAAAAAACAAACAATATCTTTAACAAGAAGTGCTTAAAGCATAATCTGATCACGTGGATCACGTGGTGGTTTGACGCAAATGTACAGCATATTGCTGTAAATTTTAAATCTACAGAGGCGCGATTTTCTTCAACGGTCGACATTCGGGAGCAGCAATGAGTACTGATTCACAGCAGCGGTAAGTGATTTATTTCACTTTTAATTTTTCATGTTTGGTAACTGCAGTAGTGTATTAAAGTGTCTACATTCATGGTAACCGCAGATTAACGAATCCTCCGCCCGCGGGGCGCGAGGAAGACTTGTGCCGGGTTTAAGGAGCGCGGTCGCGGGAGGGTTTCACACATTTCCCGGCCTCATAGCGGCTATAGGCGGAAAATCCCTGGGTTCCTACGGTAATAATTACACGCTTCACTGACAACAGTTGTGATTCACTGGAGCGTCGCGTTGTTCAGCACACTTTCTCATGATTATTTTATGATGTAAATCAAATTTGCACAAGCAGTCATCTGTTAACAGGGGCGCCGAAATGAAACGCGTTAAGTCTCGCAACTCGCGGTCATCCGGGTCACGGAGGATGTAAACTATCACGTAAACTTTGAACGGTGCTGTTAAAGCGGTTAACGTAAGCAGCGAGATGTGCGAGTACCTTTGATAACTTGCTAATTCGCTTATTGTTTGATTGTAATGATTTTTGCTAACTTTGGTTTAAAGAATGAGTTAATCCAGCCCATCTTCCTGTCTGGCTTTTTCGCAGCATATATTCACTCCGGAGTAACTTTACCAGGAGGAGACAGACAGAGATTTGGAGTTCATTCAAAGGTAATGTTGCATTCTAAGAATTTGAATACCTGAATTTTACATGTAGATATGTTAGAAGATGTTTGTCAACTCCAGAAGAGAGATGTTTTTTTTAGGGAGAATGATTCAGATATCTTAATAGCTAAAAATAATGTGAATTACATGTTTATTTAACGAAATCACAGCCTTTTGAAGTTTAATCTGACACTAAGCTGTATCGCAATTCTGGTCTTCCCGTGCCTAAAATTTAAGACCTCTTAATCATAATTAAGACTTTCTTGTACAATTTAAGACTTTTTATGACCTTAAATTTGATAAACTACATTTAAGACTTTTTAAGGACCCGCGGGAACCCTGCTACAATGGTGTGATATCCATACTTAAAAATACGTTAATTAAAACATTTGAATTGTACTGGTTTATTTTGTACATCAGCAAGCCTGCAATACAATGACCCAGCGTTAAATGGTTATACAACACAAAAACAAACATAACGTGCGTACGTAGTGTGAAAACATCTTCCAGTATTTACAACAGCTTATTAAATGATTAGGCTACAGTATATAACACAGGTTAACCATTCTTTGAAAACGTCCAGTTCATGAAAAACTTTGGCGCTTCCTTCAGATCCCTGACCCAAGATGGCGGCGATGTTGACGTATGCTTAGAGGCCCAAGGCGACATCTAGTCAGTATATATATCTATGAGGGAGTTGGACGACGAGACATAAGAGATTCTTCGGCTTCAAAGTCGGATCCGTTCAAATAAAGGACAACATTAATCAGTTCGATCAGGGGATAATCACAAGCGGGAAGATCGCAACAAATAATGTCCTCGTCCAACCCCATCTGAAAACAAGCACCTAAAGCCGAGTCGTGCCAGCTTAGCTGGTTAGCCAGCTCAAGGAAATCCTCCACATACCGCTCCAACTTTCGCCCGCCTTACCTCAAAAGCATCACCGCTTCCTCAGCATACATGATGTGGTCGGTTCTTCTGTCACGTCGGGTGTTGTGCGGGGAATGAGGAGCAGACGAGAAGGTCCAATGCACTAATATTTATTCATATAAATCAAAATAAAGACAGGAACAGCGGGGAAAACCAAGCAAACACAACGCACAAGAAACTAAACTAAATGACAATATAAGAACCGACAAACTGAAATAGACACAACTTATATACACAGAAGGAACCAATGATGGGGAAGCAAGAGACAATGACGTAATAATAAGAAACGGAAACGAAAGGTCCAAATAAGGGCATACAGGAGGGAAATACACAACAAAGTCCACAGGGGTCTGACAAATAGCTTTAGAATTTTTATTTATTTACTTATTTAACTACCTAACGAAAAACATAGCAGAAATTGTAAACATAGTGTAGAATAAAAGGGGGGGATTTTTGGATTTCATCTACATATTATGAAATCACAATTATAAAAATAAAAATGACTTTTTGTCAAAGTAATGGATGAACTGATAAATTTTGAATGGATGAATTTTGAATCGACATTTTGTTGGTTTGATTCTAATCATAATGTAACATTATTGAAAAACTGATTTTTATCAGTACAAAAAAATATTAAACTTTGACAAAAAGTAATTTTTATTGTCATAATTGTGTTTTCATTACATGTAGATATCAATCCAACTGAAAAAAACTTGTAAAAAGATGTCTTTCAGTTAGTCAAATAGCACATAGTAAATAGTGGAGCTCTGCAGCCATCTACTGGAAAAAATGATAATTTTTCATTTTTAAAATGGCATTTTCCAAATGATGGGCAAAAATCTTACAACAAACCATGTCAAATTATCCATGTTATCCCCATGAATGAAAGTTAAAAATAGGGGTCTTTTATAAAGTGAATTTTACACAAAAAGGTGTTTTTGTATAAAAACCTAATAAAAAATATGTATTTATTAATTTATATAAATTTTAAAAAATATCATAAATCATCCGAAAATGGCACAAATGTAGTACAAACATTAATAAACAGGAAAATAATATTTGTTTAAAAAAAAAAAAAAAAAAAAAAAACTATTACTTTGCAATGGGTCCCCAAAGCCCATGAGTGTGGACTGTTTTTTAACACTAACATAAAATCAAGATATCACCCAATTTTTTTTTTTTTTTGTAGATCTAGATAGTGCTGACAGTTTTACAAAGCCTCATGTCATTTCTACAAAGAGAACATTTTTTAAAAATTAAGCAAACGTCATTTGCGGGTCAAAAAGACCCCGAAGACCGCATAAGGGTTAAGAAGATATTAAAGTGAACTCTGTTTTATTCTGGATGCTCCCTCTATGATGCTGGCTGCATAGTGTATGTGTAACAAACCATACTGATAAGATTCCTGCCAGAACTAGCCAAACTTGGAGTACAGATAAGAGTTCTGTGTGTGTGTGTCTTTGTCTATGAGCACAGGAGAGATGAGCACCCTAAAAAAGCTACCCCCTGGTCACCGTCCTGTTCAGAAATAGGTCTCTGGAAAGACCTGTTGTGTCTGACCCATGTTCTCTTGTCGCCTAGATAATCATGTAGAGATATGCTTTGAGTTTGATGTCAATACGTGGAAATTTGTTGAGTTTATCTAAATTTGATCCAATCAGAATCCTCCTAACATATGCTTTTACGTAGTTAGCAACTTCTGTTAGAGTATAGTTACTGGTGATTTTCAACATGCACGCAGAGTGGCCTACGAACTCCGTCGAGAGTGATGAAGCTGACTTCTGCTGATGAAACTGCAAAGTATTTTCTACAAGTAAATTTTTCTTAGGTTGACTGCATCGCTGACTCCTGGTTTTCATTCCTTCATTTCCACACACCTGCCCTTTGGGTTTTAACTGTATTTCCCCAACAGTGATTTCACAAGTTTGCCAGCCCATCCAGTCCTTTTGGGCAATGGTAAACAAACTTGGCCTGCTGTCCATAATGAGGGCTTAAACTCGAGGCTCGACTTAAGCGCCGAGTTCAACCCCTCATTGCGATATTACCAATGGGGGGGAAAATAACAAAAACAGAGGAGGAGAAGGGAGGTGGAGGGATGCCACTGACTGGGATGGTGCAAGGAGAGCTGCTTATATCGGCTCATAATGATGATTGGCAGGACTGAGCTCCTCCCGAACCTACTTTTGGAACTTCATTTAAATTTCTGATGAAGAGAAATCTATAATATGTCAACAAAATGAAATAATAATTTTAAACCTGGCTTAACCCAGTGTTTACATAATTGTTTAAAAATATATATGCAAAATGTTGTATGTATGTGTGTGTGTGTGTGTGTGTATACATATACACACACACACACACACACATACATACAACATTGTATATATATGTATATATATATATATAAATATATATATATATATGATAAGCGTGATATAATGATAAGCGTGAAGCGCTTATCATTGTAGCCAATCATAGTCATGTCTGTTGAGCGCGTGAACACTATGGCCAATCAGCGATGTTTAAAAATCTGCTCAACAGTGCTCAAATGTGAGCGGGAAATGGACGTTTTTAAAATTTCAGTACAGAAAGTACCGAACCCGGTACCTTTTGACAACCCTACTTTGCTAGTTTATTCATTAATACTTTGGGGTTCACCTTTTCTCAAGAAAAGACATAATGACTTTTTTTTTTCTTTAATTGGTGAATACATTGAAGGTGCAGTGTGTAATTTTTAGCGGCATCTAGCGGTGAGGATTCGAATTTCAAGTCCCCCGCTCACCCCTCCCTTTCGAAACAAATACAGAAGCTACGGAAGCTGACACAGGACAAAAATGTCGTCGTCTGTTACACCTGACAGTAGCCAATCAAGCGATGAGGTTTCTGTACAAAGGTAAGTCAAAGAATTATATTTACTTAATTATTCAGTAAACCAATATGTTATTGCGAATATTACTGTTACTCATTGATCATTGTCTCAGGTTTATTCGCTGACTTTAGTTGATTTTTTGTATGACAGTTAGTAGGGTTGGGCGACGTCTACCAAATTGGCATCAGATGAAGTCTACAGTGAAACATCATGATGAAAAGTGAAAGTGAAATGCGATCGTGCATATGAAATCAGTTTCAATGCCATGCACATTACTAGCGGCCCCCTGATGCCCGCAATTTGTATACAGTATAATTACTTATCGATATAACTGCGAGAGAAAGTAATGACATATATATATATATATATTTCCATCTAATGTTTATTGCCTTTAAAACACAGCTTTCTTTCCGAACACGGCATTGGGATGCGGTGGCTTGCGGGAGGGGAAAGGGAGGAAGGGGGTGCGATGGGATCAGGGGCGTAGCACCAAATTCTGGGCCCTGTGTACAAGCAGCGGCCATGGGCCCCGTAAGCTCGAGGTTCTACTACCTACAGACACTATATGTACTTGGACACCATTTAATACATCAATCAATTGATGCATTTACCCAAAATATTAGCATTTACATTAGTTAACAACATATCTTAAAATTATATTTAAAGGAAAATAAAATTTGACTCCTCAGGGGCCCTCCCCCCACTTGGGGCCCTGGTAATGTAGTCCCACTTTTACCCAACTACGACGCCCCTGGATGGGATCACAATGCCGGCTCAACATCGATATGTCTGTCAGCCCAACCGCATAAGTGCCTTCCATCTGGGAAAAGCCACACCGATGTTTATCCGGGATTGCTGCCGTCGTCTGTCCCGACTTCGTCTGGCTGCAGTTTTCTTTTTTTTTTTTACCGACGAAGACTGACGCTCTGCCGGTTCTTGAACAACGTACTGACGAAACACGCTCTGTAGAAGTTTGTCCGTTTAGGGCTACTATAGAAACATGGCGGCACTAAATGGCGACTTCCATGTAAGGGGACCCGCGGTGTATGTAGATATAAATTGCTCGTTCTGAGGTTATAAAATCATAACGGCTTATTATGTAAGGTCTTTACACACCTCTGAAAACATAGTTTTGTATGCTATATTGCATTTCTGCCAATAAATTCTTCTAAATATTACACACTGCACCTTTAAGTTGAGTTGACTTTTTCTTTTACTGTTTACTCTAAACATGGGTGTAGCTGATCCAGAAATCGACAGAAGGAAAACAGGATATGTATAAAAAGTGTTAAATGACACACAAAAGGTGTGATATCCAGAACAGCTGTTCTTCGAAATATCTTACACTTCCCTTGCTAGAGCTGGAAATAATTACTGAATCTAGCACTGAGTATGTGAGGCCATGGTATATATAGAGATGCTTATGCCAAACATTTATTCTTGAGGATAAAGAATCATCAGGGATCCTATGCAATAAACAAAACATAAAAAAATACATCCAGACTAAAACAACACTCTTCTACGTAACATTTAACACACAAAAACATCTGCGGGAAAATATTAATAAAGCCAACTAACAGAGGACAAATTTTTACATTAAACATCCTAAATAAGGTCAAAAATTGTACAAAAATAAAATTGTATCTAATTTGTTCTGTTTATTCTGATTTGGTTGAACACCTGTAAAATTCCAAGAATCTAAAGCCGAGAATACATCATTAATCTGTTTTAGACAAGCAGTAGCTGTTAAATAATTAGTCCTAAATTCAGATTGACATGGTGATAAAATAGCATTATTTTTCAGATACTGAAGTAACCAGTGTTGGGTAAAGTTACAATTAAAATGAATGCAAACGCCAAAAAAGAAAAAAAGAAAAGAAAAGAAAGAAGAAAAAAAAACTTTTAGCTATACTGATATTCTGGATTGCTTAAAGAATAGGACATGAGAAAATCACAAGAAAAAATGCAGAGATGGGAAGTAACAAAGTACAAATTCTTTGTTACTGTACTTAAGTAAATTTTTTTCTGGTATCAGTACTTTACTTCACTATTTGTTTTTCTGACTACTTTTTACTTTTACTCCTTACATGTTTACACAAATATCTGTACTTTCTACTTTTTACATTTTCAAAGCAGGCTCGTTACTTTAGTTTTAATATGCATTTGGTGGATCACCATTCGATAACAAATCTTGAATCGGTTAGTCTTTACTGGCAACGCGATTCGGCTCGCACGAGCGCTCCGCGTCTCCGCCAAATGGTTTCTCTAATCAATACGAGAGACTCGAGAATGGAATGGACCTGATAGGGAAAACTACTGACCTGTTCAGGACTTCAAGTGCAGGTCAGTTTCATTTGTAAACATGCTATTGTAGTTTTGTCTTTGTTTACTTATTTAAGCATTAAACTGCTAGAAACTCTTTGCAGTAGCAGCCAGAGGACAATACTGTAACCTAAACTAAATTACTAGCATCATCCAAAATACTCTATGCTAAAGGACATCATTATTATCTACTGTAAAGTTACATTAGTAATTTAGCTAACAATTGTTATAAAACATCGTTTTGTAATGCGTTTAGAGGGAGCTAGGGCAGATATCAACACAACTCTTATGAAAATTAAAACCAAAAACCACATTTGCTATAGTTAAACCATGGTAACCACAAATGTACCATTGTTTTGCTACATTAAGTAAGTCTATACTTGAGATGTGTGGTAAAACTATGGCTGTAAATTAAAACAGATTGTAATCATTTACAAGTTATATTTTTACAGTATAAACCATGGTTAATTTTGGTAAGAGAAAGATATGACTCATTAATCATTATTGTACTAATGATCCAGAATAAAAGTCCTTCCTCAACAAACCTTCCTTGCCGTCTTTGTGAACGCCATCCTCAGCTCACATTGTTTGTTTAATATAAATATAGAAAATGCACACAAGAGACCCCGTTCTCAAGTGTGGGAACACTTCAGTCTGGACACTCCTAATAAAGTGTCGTGCTTAATATGTGATCAAACTTTATCTTATTCCAATAACACATCACCAGTGCTTTGCCATCTGCGCTCCAAGTATCCTAATGCTCTGGTCAATGAGACTCCTACAACAGAGCACCATACTGCACCAACTGGAGAAGGTAAAATGAATTCTAGTGAAAGTGTAATTTTTATTTTTCTAGTCATATGTATATCTGCAGTATATTGCATTCAACCGGCCTGATTTGTACCCCTTTTTCTATTAAAAGTTGATTTAATGTTTATGACTTTTTATAGTAGCAGATTTGAGTGTTGCTGCTGTGGTCATATGTATATCTGGAGTATATTATTGTCTTCAGCAAACCTGATTTGTACCCTTTTTTCTATCAAAAAGATTGGTTTCCAGAATGTTCTGGGAACGTTAGTTTTTGGTTCCCAGAACGTTCTCCGAAAATGGAAGACGGATGGATGAGCACAATAATCGCTACTACAAACCATGTCTAGTTTTAAACTATTGTTTAATCCTTACAGATAATCAGAGTACATTTAACCATCATAAGGAACATTAAATTAGTTTGAATTATCCTTTAATATATTAGATTTTTCTTATTCGTTAATATGTAAGATTAGAAGCACCATAACTAGGGTGACATCTCCGTTTTTCTGGGACAGTCCCGGTTTTTTGTGTTCTGTCCCCGGAAATGTCCCCATTTTTACAGCACGAAGCAACCAACAAATACACGAAAAAAGTATCAACATAATCTGCATAACCTGCAGAGTACCAGGGCAATCATTTAGTGATTATTTTCACCAGCAGAGGGGGCTGCGACCTACACTGACTACTTGGTCTCTCGCCGCTGCTTTAAAGCAATGAGAAATTTACGACGAGACACGAGAAAGCATCAAGTTATCATCAATGAAGTTATCATCAGATATCAAAAGAGTCAAAGTTATTGAGTTCAAGGTATTAACTACACCTGTTATATTAAAGTAACACTATTTATATACTATATAACAGGGTCTGAACAAGGAGCGGGATTGTTTTGCACAAAATTTTAACCCTTTCATGCATGGTGTCCACATTTGTGGACAGTTAATTATTTAGACTTCATTTATCATGGTACTTTTCACCAGACCACTTGAGGGCAGTGTCAGTAGATTGACAGCAATATTGTAACAATGGCTACTGTTTGAAATTCAAATATTCCTTGCTTGATAACATCATTAATCCAAGATGGCTGACAATGATGGCCATGTGCTAAATGCCCCAGGCATATCTGTGAAAAACATTTATACAAGGAGGTCAACTGAGATAAAACAAAATATCAGTATGTACGGTGAAGTACCAGTTTGGGTCAGTTTGGCCTGCAGTTAATTACAATACTATAAAACTCATAGTCTAATAGAGTAAATAGTATAGTATATAATAGTATAAATAACATAAAAACTCAAAACTAATTATGAGTACAATATTGTAAAACTACCAGTATATTTGCTACCGCCCTGTATTCCCTCACCCCCCATCCCACCCCCAAGGGCCCTGATATAGACATTTTAAATGCTTAAGGAAATGTTAAGTTAACTCATTTATTTTGAATATGACAGGTTAAGGAAGGAGAATGAAGGTTTGAAGAAAAGAAAAGGATGTGAGGAGAAAAGATATAGGGAGAAGCATGTTTAAAAGAGAATAAGAAGATCATTGCAGAAATTTTGACAAATAACAGGGAGAGAAGGGACCATGGCCCCTTCATTTTTTCATTTTAATGGCAATATGATGAGAGAATTTCCATTTCTTGGCCCAGGTCAGAATGATACAATGGTTCATTGCATAATTTGCAATTCTTTGTTTTCAGTAGCCAGTGGAGGGAGAACAGCAGTGGTAGATCATCAGCAGACAAAAAAAAAAAAGCATAGAAACTCTCTTGCTGCCTGTGCAGGTGTGCCCTCAGTTACCACATTCTTCAAGAAACTAGAGCCCTCCCAACAAGAATATGATTTAGCACTGAAGGAGGGTGTTTTTGCATATCACACCATGCATCACAATCACAGTTGTGTCCGACCATGGACATGTGAAGCTGCTGCCAGTAGTAATCAGATATTGCAAAATACATGATGGCAGCATATCTCTGGAAATAAAACTGCTGGATCTGACTGAACTAAAAGGGGAAATCTCAGAGGAAATTGCAGCTGAGATTCTGGTGGTTGTTCATAAATTTCAGCTCGTTCATAACACAGCCAGAACAGTTTTGGATATAATTCCCCTTGATGTTGACTATCTGCTCACACAATTTTTTGGATATTTTCATTTTTACACAGTCAGAGTTGAAAGACTAAAGAACTTTTGTGAGTTTGTTGGTCAGGAATACCATAACATACTTGGTCACAGTCACCCTGTATATCTGGGGGCCCTAAGCAGGATCATTTTGGGGCCCTGCCAGCATCTGTATAAAATCAAACACATTTTACACGTAGATATGCCAGGATGCTTTCAGTTAAAGCAGCTCAATAATGCATTTTAGACTGGGACCATAGCTTAAGCCTTGTCTGCCGAGAGCGAGTGGGCAGGCAATGAGGCAAAGGCCATGTATATCAGTAGCCAGGTTTCGATCCAAAGATTTTTATTTATTTATTTTTATTTTTATTTATTTATTTATTTATTTATTTATTATTATTATTATTATTATTATTATTTTATTTTATTTATTTATTTATTTTTTGGTGAAATTTATCGTTATTTATCTTTTTCCGTTTAACTTTAACTTCTAAATCCATACTTCAAATGTTGCAAAAATCTGTTTGGAAACACTTTTTCTAAAAAAAAAGGAGCTTTAACACAAATAAATGTGTTGTCACATGACACAATTAGCCTATAGGCAGCGTCCGTGTTGGTGTTGCTCATGTTAAAGCACCGTTTCCCAGTTCAAAAGTGCATAAATCATATTCATATTATTAAATTGACAAGTTACCTCTCAAACATACATACATTATATTGCCAAAAGTATTCGCTCACTTGCCTTGACTCGCATGTGAACCTAAGTGACATCCCATTCCTAATCCACAAGGTTCAATATGACGTCAGTCCAGCCTTTGCAGCTATAACAGCTTCAACTCTTCTGGGAAGGCTGTCCACAAGGTTTAAGAGTGTGTTTATGGGAATTTTTGACCATTCTTCCAGAAGCACATTTGTGAGGTCACACACTGATGCTGGACAAGAAGGCCTGGCTCTCAGTCTCTGCTCTAATTCATCCCAAAGGTGTTCTGTCGGGTTGAGGTCAGGACTCTGTGCAGGCCAGTCAAGTTCATCCACACCAGACTCTGTCATCCATGTCTTTATGGAACGTGCTTTGTGCACTGGTGCACAGTCATGTTGGAAGAGGAAGGGGCCAGCTCCACACTGTTCCCACAAAGTTGGGAGCATGGAATTGTCCAAAATGTCTATAGTTCCTTTCACTGGAACTAAGGGGCCAAGCCCAGCTCCTGAAAAATAACCCCACACCATAATCCCCCTCCACCAAACTTTACACTTGGCACAGTGCAGTCAGACAAGTACTGTTCTCCTGGCAACCGGCAAACCCAGACTCATCCATCAGATTGCCAGATGAAGAAGTGTGATTCGTCACTCCAGAGAATGCGTCTCCACTGCTACAGAGTCCAGTGGTGCTGTGCTTTACATCACTGCATCCGACGCTTTGCATTGCACTTGGTGATGTATGGCTTGGATGCAGCTGCTCGGCCATGGAAACCCATTCCATGAAGCTCTCTGCGCACTGTTCTTGAGCTAATCTGAAGGCCACATGAAGTTTGGAGGTCTGTAGCGATTGACTCTGCAGAAAGTTGGCGACCTATTCACACTATGCACCTCAGCATCCACTGACCCCGCTCCGTCAGTTTACGTGGCCTACCACTTCGTGGCTGAGTTGCTGTCGTTCCCAAATGCTTTCACGTTCTTATAATACAGCTGACAGTTGACTGTGGAATATTCAGGAGCGATGAAATTTCACGACTGGACTTGCTGCACAGGTGGCATCCTATCACAGTTCCACGCTGGAATTCACTGAGCTCCTGAGAGCGACCCATTCTTTCACAAATGTTTGTAAAAACTGTCTGCATCCCTAGGTGCTTGATTTTATACACCTGTGGCCATGGAAGTGATTGGAAAACCTGATTCTGATTA
>VONZ01001679.1:0-108957 GCA_012976165.1 Labeo catla
CTGATTCACAAACAATTAACTTGTTCTTTTTAGTGAATGAAACAACATACAGCATAACCAGTGTAGTTTGATTCACAAACAAATGACTCTTACAAACTGGTTTGTTTTAATGAATCTAACAACATACTGCGCAACCAGGGTAGTTTGTCTCACAAACAAATGGTTCTTATGAACTGGTTCTTTTTAGTGAATCCAACAACATACTGTGCAACCAGAGTAGTCTGATTCACAAACAAGTGACTTTTATGAATTGGTTCTTTTTAGTGATTCAAACAACATGCTGCACTCCAGAATAGTCTGATTCACAAACAAATGATTCTTTTGAACTGGTTCTTTTTGGTAAATCAAAAACAAACTGTGCAAATAGTGAAGTCCAATTCTCAAACATACGGTACAAATGGGGGGTAGATTCATTTTAGTGAATCATACGCTTACAGCTCACAATTTGGCAAAGCAGAGTTACCGACTACTTAATATAAATAACTGAAACCACATTTTTTGTTTGTTTAGTATTGTTTTAAGTTATACCTTAGACCAATTATTGGATTACATTTATGCTGATTCTAAAAAGACTGTGAAAAATCATGAAAAAGTCAGACTTTTTTTTAAATGATCTCATTAGTTGGTGATGGAACTGTTTATTTTTTCCAAATATTTATTCCTTAAAGTATTAAAGGAGTCATTATTGAGGCCATTATTGAGGAATTGGAAGTACAAGCATTAAATTCTTCATGATTCCCATGCCTAAATGAGTCTAATTTACATAGAAAGACAGTATACTTGCTCTGAATGACAATTACTTCATTGAAATACTGACAACGTAACACTTTTTGTCTTGCATTTCCGAACATTTTAAAATTCCTGCTCAGGAAAATGTTTTCTCATAACTGATTACAGGTGTTCAACTTGACTCATTTATAAAAACAACAACATTTACATATGAACAGGAAGCCCAAGTATATTTTAACCTCTAATGACAGGCATGCGATGTAAAACAAGGCACAATGTACTGTTGTTAATGAAATACATGTAAATGAGCTCTTGAGTAAATCATATGAAACATAACCTGTCTGCAAAAGTTATAACCCAATTTATGTGCCTGAAAGAAGCAGCAGCCGAATATCTTTGTTATATTGCAGGCGCTAATGAATTACTCATGTCCAGAGACTAATTTGCATAATTCCAATTCTCACCCAAAGGCATTATGCTGGCTTTTTTATGATTCCTGAATTCTATTACTGTTGTGAAAACAAAACCCCACTGTGTAAAGAAGGTGGGAGATGGTGAAATAAATTGAGGGAAATCTTCAAAGGGCCAGTGGAGAGAAAAGGAAGATAATATCGCGGCTATCGATGTCATGCGAGCCTCGTCTGCTATCTGTCCTCAGGACTGTGTAATTACTGTCACAATGTAATTAACCTTCACCTCGTTTTGATGGATACTTGGGTGCTCACACCATATTGGTGCTGACAATGGAAGCAAGTGTACAGCCATGTCCGATAACCGTCTGGGAGTTGATCTGGTGAACCGCAGGTGGCATTTAAATGTCATGGGTCAGAATGTTACATGAGTACAGAAATACAACATCCTGATATCAAAAGAAAAAAAAAAATAAAACCAAAGAAGTGAAAAGAGAAAAAGAGGCTCTTTAAAAAATATCTATTTTACATACATTTGAAGTGGATCAAAACAGTTCATCAAAGTTGTGTCTTAACACAAGAACGGGTACTGTTTTGTTTTTAGGACAACTTTGATGAAAGGTTTTGATCTACTTCAAATGTTGACTACTGTATATATACACATACATATTATATTCAATTATATATTCATTATGTTATATACATTGACAATTTGTATCATATACATCTTCTAAATATTATTCATATTTTTATCATTTAAAAAAGTATATATTATACATTATGTCATTAAATATTATATCCATCAAATTTTTATGTAGATTATATATATGTGTAGATTTATACACACACACACACACACACACATTTTAATATATATATATATATACACACACACACACACACACACACACACACATATGATATATACTTGTATATAAATGTATATAATAAAAACTTTAAATGTAACAAATAATTCGTATATAATGAAATATTATTTAATATATATATATTGTGTGTATATGTATATGACATAATAAATCTACATATATATATATATATATATATATAATAAACTAAATATATATACTTTTATATTATTAATAATATATACTTTTAAAAATGTACTACATATACCTTTAAAAATGTACATATTAAACATTTAATAATTTGAGTTTACACACACACACACGCATATATATATAATCTACATAAAAATTGTAAATGTATATATATAATTAAAATTTGTGTGTGTGTATATACATTTATATATAATGTGTAATATGTACTTTTTTAAATGATACATTATGAATAATATATACTTTTAAAAATGCATATAAAAATTGTTCAGTGTATTTAACAATTAATATATAATTAAATATAATTCTATATATAATTAAATGTGTGTGTGTGTGTGTGTGTGTGTGTGTGTGTTATTATATATATTTTCTAAAGGTCTATAATGTACATTTTCAAAAGTATATGTTATTAATAATATTATTTGAAAAAGTATATATTATTATACATAATTCAATTATATATTATATACATTTTTATGATGTAGATTATATATATATATATATATATTATGTAGATTTATTATATTATATCATGTACATACACAATATTTAATTATATATTAGATAATATTTAATTGTATATTAATTATGTTATATATATTTATAGCTTTTATTATATGCATTTCAAAAAGTATATATTAATAATATATTATTTAATATATATATATATATGTTTTAAAAATAGTTAATAAAAAAATTTACAATATATACAAAACAGTTTAATATATATTTAAATGTACAAAGGTACACACTGTATAAATTGTATATTATTTACATTTCCATTTCAATTATGTAGATTTATTATATATATATATATATATATATATTATATACTATATTATACATTTTAAAAATAGTTTAAAATTGTTTTATATATATAAAAACATATTTAAATTTTAAAAGGTACATACTGTATAAGCAATGTCTACGTTAGTGAAAAAAGCAAGAAAAACATAGCCAGCAATGGCTTTAGGAAATGATTGTTTTCAACACTGTGGAGGTGGAATATTTCTAATATTTCAAAGGCCCTTACTGAGAAAATGTTTAGCCAGGAATCCATTTATTATGCTGTTTATCACGACTGCAATTTATTTTTTTGTGTCCCTACAGTGACATGACAGAATTTATCCCGCAAGGAGTTTAACAATTACCGCCATGCAGCGCTGATTCGCATTTTTCAAATCATCCCTTCGTGCACAACCAAACCCATTACACCATGACACCACTGTACCCCCCTCCTCACGGGTGGCTCTGGTCGGAAACAGATTCGCTCAAAACCATGTAAACAAGCCCTCTGGTGCTACAAAAAGAGCCACCAATAAGTCCTTATCTCACCTCAGTTCATCAGTCCCATTTCTTCCAATTCATTAGCTATAATCGCATTGAATGACTCGTTATCGAGTTTCCCCACCTCCAGCGCCGACGGCAGGAGAAGCACAGAGAACTGTGGGTATCTTGTGGAAAGCCCGAAAACAGAGGTGATATAAATAGCAGAAGGAGCAGAATTATGTAAGAGAAGACAGACAAAGAGATGGGGTGTGCGATCAGGCAGCGTCTGAGAGAAGGGGCCAAAACCCACTTGCTCATTGTTATTCGAGCTGATGCGGCTCTCGCTGTCTGTCACCTCATCAGCGAAGCTGCTTTCAAGGAAAAGCTAGCATTTTAATTCTGTTTACCATTAAATATTGATTTCTTTTTACATTAATCAGGGTCGTAACACGCTACTGTGTGTACTCATCGAAATGCGATGTGGTAGCTGAGAGGACCTTATCTAAACACACAGGGGAATTGAGTCGTGATGCAGGGCTTGGTGAATGTGAAATCTGTATCAACAGGGCACATTAAAAAACGTATCATAAAATGCAAGCTCATGCTGGAGCGTTAGCTATGAGGAAGACCCTGGTAGTCGAGGAGAGCGATCAATAATTCAGTGCTTGCCTCACAGATCCTCGTGTCCGGTGTGAATAAGCTGTTTTGTAACTTCGGCTGGGCGGGATGTGGAGAGAGATTTATTATTGATTCCTTCTACGCACACAGGTGCTTTAATTGGCTGGAAAGTATAAAGCCTAGTTCCTTTCTGTCTTTAAAACCTGATCCTCCATAATCTCTGCCTTATTAAACAAAATATCCTTAATACTTCTTAACGTAAGTATAAACCTTAATAAAAATAAGAAAAAACAAATGTAAATTGATATAAAATATATTTCAATTAAAAAATGATCATGGTCTCCACAAAAGTTATGTGACGTTGAAGACTGGAGAAAAAATTCTGCTTTGCCATCAAAGAAATAAAAAAATAAAATACATTTTAAAATATTATTTATTTAAAAAATAAATAAATAAATAAATATATATATATATATAAAGAAAAATATTAAGTAAACTTTTGAACTGTAGTGTATAAAATGATTCTGAGGTGCATACTTTTACAATACAGTGATTTAAAAAATATATAAAAATGGTGTAGTAGCTTAGTACATACTACTTATACTATTTTTGCAGAATGTATTCTACAGTTTGAAATGTTTATCATTACATACAGTATAAATGTGTTATGGTTTCCACAAAAATGTTGTGACACTGAAGATTGGAGTAAAAATTCAGTTTTGTCAGAACAGAAATAAAATATATTTAAAAATATTATTAAAATAATAATTTAAAAAACTGTTAATTTATTTTTTTAAATATATTACAACATTATTATTTTTTTAATCAAATAAATATATCCTCGGTGAGCATAATAAAAATAAAAATTAAAAAAATTAAAAGTCATTTTTTGAACTATTTATAAAATTATTCTGAGGTGTATAAATTTATAATATAATAGTAAATTACGAAAATACAAAACAACTGTAATAATACTATTTTTTGCAGATTGCATTCTACAGTTTAAAATGTTTATCATTCCATACAGTATAAATGTATTATGGTTTACACAAACATTTTGTGACACTGAAGACTGAAGTAAAAATCCAGCTTTGCCATAACAGAAATAATTTTAAACTATTATTAAAATAATAATAATAATAATAAAAACTTATTTTAAATTGTAATAATATTTCACAACATTACTGTTTTACTGTATTTTTGATAAAATAAATATAGACTTGATGAGCATAAGAAAAACGAAAAAAACAAGGTTAAATATTTTTTTAACCATAGTGTATTTATAAAATTATTCCGAGGTGTATAAATTTACTTAAAAAAAGTAACTTAAAAAAAAAAAAATCTGTCATAATACTATTTTTGCAGAATGTAATCTGCAGATTAAAATGTCTGTAATTACATACAGTATAAATGTTTTTTATTGTTTCCACAAAAAAACTGAAAAACTGTAAAACTGTAAAAATTCTGCTTAGGCATCACAGAAATAAAAATAATAATAAAAAAAACTGTATTTTCGATTAAACAAATATAGCCTTGGTGAGCATAAGAAAATAAAAAAAAATAAAAAACCTTTTGAACTGTAGTACATTTATAAAATTATTTGGAGGTGTATACATTTATAATACAGTGAAATAAAAAATTACAAAATTGCTGTAATATACTTAGTAGATACTACCCATACCAACCTGACCTGTCACATTTGCCAAAAAATTGTACATAATACAACTAGAGCGCACTACAATTCCACTGTATCCCACAATACAATGCACTACGCTTTACATTAGTGAAGAACCAGCATTATTTTACAAAAGTTCAATGATAAAAATATGATAACCAAATGCCACCCCCCAAGTAATGTGACAACACTGTTCTACAGATTCAAATGTTTACCATAACATACTGCATACTGAATTGCGGTGTTTGCAGTGTAAGCAATTTCCTAATATCCCACTGCATCTCTTAACACCAGCAGTCAGCAGTTCAGTGCACTTTTAAGCACAGCTATTAAACCAAGGAGGTGCGTGGGGCTCATTTCTGCTCCAAACGATCAGAAATAGCATCAGTCAGGGAATTTCACCAAGTGTACAGCGACATTATACAGCACAATGGGTACAATTAGCACAGCGCTTATGGGCTGCACAGGTGATAAGTGGCTTTCTTTCTCTCTCTCACCCAGTTACTATCAGCACCTCTGTCAGACAGCCCTAATCACCGACTGGCTCCACAGATGACTGCTCATTCATCTGCTCTCAAAATTAGATTAAGAAGCAAATTCAAAGGTGAAGTGTGGAATTCCTCGTGCTGGCACATAGAAGAGAGTGCTACAGTGATGATATTTTTTCGCAGTTATACCATTATGCCACAAAACGCTGTCAACTGAGAACTTGTGAACCTGGAGTATTCCTTTAACAGTGAATAAACACTAATATCACCTAAGAAACCACACAGCAAGCGGAAGCATTACAGAAAAAGAAGCAAAATGGAAGTTCAGGAAAAGATAGAACGACGCAGTGGAGTGTGAGGAGAAAACGGAGGTGGGAAAGGGCCACCGCATACCCAATATAGCTGCAAGGCCATTAAAACAGTCTACAGCCAATGCTATGACAGACTACGGGACACCGGGTGCATTAACGACAGCACACAAACAGCACACTCCTGATTAAATAATGCGACTGGCTCTAACTGTGCCCTCGTTGCATAGAAGTGAGTGCTGAAGAGGCAGATGAGAGACTCGCTCTTCGCTGAGAAGGCAGCGTTGTCAAAGGGGAACATTCAGCGGCTGTTGACTATCGATCTGTTGATCTTTCATGCACCTCAGTTCTCTGCATGCAGATCTACGCTGAATCACAGCCTTTGCGGAGATATTTTTACCGCAGCATGATTAACAAAGGCATAACATCTTCCAACTAAACATTGAAATGCTGCAAAGGTGCTGTACCAGCTACAAAACACCTCAAAACAAACATCTGCCACGCGCTTTGCAAAGTTTAAGATGTACTTGTATAAAGGCCTGCACATAACATCACTTGCTGTTAAACATCTGCCAGTTTCTCTTTGTTACTGTGGTTGCAGAATCCTCCCTATGGAAGGCTGTTTCCGCCACTGAATAAAAAAAGAAAAAAGGTAATTTCGACTTTTTATCTCACAATTCTGACTTTATAACTCGCAATTGTGCCCCTTTTAGTTACTGTTGCTGGCTCGGACAAACAAACGGAGAGTTGCCCACTGTCTTAAAATGACAGCTGTCAGTGTAAAAAACCTTGTCCGAAGATGTTTTTGATACATTTTAAACACAGAAGGACCACGTTGAGGAGCATTCAAGTAGGATTTAAATATCCCATGGAGGGATATATAACTGAGTTTAAAATAATTATGGTGTGTAACATGATTAATTTGGAAGTGAGGTTTGGAAGTGAGGGTTTACAGATCGCAATGCAGATGGGAGAAGCCTCACATTACGGTTGGCACGCTCGCAATTACAACATCCACGATCAACACTGTTCATGTACCGCAGTGTAAGTTTAAATTAATTTACATTAATATGGAGAGGCATTGAAATGCAGACCTTCGTTATGTGTTTTTGACCCACACTGTACATAACATGAGAATATTTAGATGAGGTTTGTACGTTAGCATGGACGTACAAAGGAGAAGTCCACTTCCAGAACAAAAATTTACAGATAATGTATTCACCCCCTTGTCATCCAAGATGTTCATGTCCTTTTTTCTTCAGCCGTAAAGAAATTATGTTTTTTGAGTTAAACATTTCAGGATTTTTGATATGGTGCCCCGATTTTGAACTTCCAAAATGCAGTTTAAATGTGGCTTCAAACGATCCCAAATGCGGCTGTAAACAATCGCAGCTGAAGAAGAAGGGTCTTATCTAGCGAAACGACTGGTTATTTTCATAAAAAAAAAACTTTTAATACTTTTTAATCTCAAACGCTCGTCTTGTCTTGCTCTCCCTGAACTCTGTGTATTCAGGCTCAAGACTAGCGTTTGATATTAAAAAGTATATAAATTGCATAATAACCGATTGTTTTGCTAGATAAGACCCTTCTTCCTCGGCTGAGATCGTTTACAACTGCATTTGGGATCATTTGAAGCCTCATTTAAACTGCTTTTTAGAAGTTAAAATCGGGGCACCATATCAGTCCATTATATGGAGAAAAATCCTGAAATGTTTCCCTCAAAAAACATAATTTCTTTATTGCTGAAGAAAAAAAGACATGAACATCTTGGATGACAAGGGGGTGAGTACATTATCTGTCAATTTTTGTTCTGGAAGTTAACTTCTCCTTTAACGTTAGCTAGTTTTAGCCAGAGATATTAAAGATATTAACAGATATTAACTGCTTGAGCGGATGAAAATTGCTTAATGAGACTTAATGAGAGTATTACAACCAGAAATGAACGCTGAATAATAAAATAAATTCCAAATTCCATTGCCAATCCTCCCAGGATACCTGGAATCAGTGTTACAAGTACCCCAGGCACATCATTTTATTATTTTTGTAGCACGAACACCATCAAAACGACGAGAGCTTCGGATCTTCCTTTGTTTCTCTATGGCGCTGAAACCTAAAGATGTCCGAGTTCCAGCCTCCGTGCAGCTGATACTCAACTGCAATTGGATCATCTGCGTTCGAGGGGAGGGACTTACAGATAGGTCAACTGCAAGACATAAACTCAAAATTGTGAGTTTATATCTATGCAACTGTGAGTTATTAAGTCAGAACTGTGAGATATAAACTCACACTGAGAACATATCAGTCTTTTTTTCCTTCAAAATTGGACTTTTTAACTCGCAATTGTAAGTTTATATCTCACAATTTTGAGAAAAAAAGTCAGAATTGCGAGATACAAACTCACAATAGCGAGAAAAAGTCAAAATTGCAAGTTTATCTTGCAATTTTGACTATTTCTCACAAATGTGAGCATATCTCACGCAGATTTGGGAAAAAAAGTATTATGACTGTATCTCGCAATTCTGAATTTAAAACTCACAATTGCGAGTTATTAAGTCAGAATTTTGTCATAACCTCATAATTGTGAGAACACATCAGTCTTTTTTCCCCTCGAAATTGGATTTTTCAACTCACAATTGTTGAATTGTTGAATTGTTGAAGTTTGTTTATATCCCACAACTGTGAGAAAAAAAGTCAGAATTGCAAGAAACAAAGTCAAAATTCTGAGATACAAACTCACAAATAGTGAGAAAAAGTCAGAATTGCAAGTATTTCTCCTGCAGTTCTGTCTTTATTTAATTGTCAGCTTGTCACACAATTCTGAAAAAATTTTTTTGACTATATCTCACAAGTCTGACATTATAAATATCTAAATATCTAAGTTGTCACTTAGTATAATTTAACATTTCATTTTGAATAAACTTTTTTTGAGTTGACCGAACTTAAAATTTTAAGGCAGCCAGGTTACAAATTATTTTAAGTTGACTCAACCAATTGTTTTTTACAGTGTAGATGAGAACATTTTGGGGCTAACTATTCCTTTAAGCATCACAACATTAATTTGACATTGAAAAAAAAACATTGATTTTAAACACAAATTTTATTTCTTTAAGCAAGACTGCAAAGATTTTTAATATTAGCCATTATCGGTTTTCAAACATGACAAATAATTATGAGCTTATCAGTAATGGCAAGGATTTAAATATCAGCACATCCCTAGATGTTTTTGTACATTTACCAGCATTTTCACAAATTAGCACTCCAAACCAGCCGGCAAAATTTGAACTGTAGTGCGAAAATGAGTTCAACACATTTTGAGCAGATTCGCACTATTAGCTGATCTGCATAATTGGTTTAGTGAATCGGATGCTAAACCAACGCAAATGGTGTGCTTAAACAATGTCACACCTTCAGCCTATTTTTATTTTGAGATAAGAATATTTTCTCATAAGCTCTATTAAAGTCACTAAAACAAAACAAAGAATGTCTTACAGATATGAGGCTTTGCATGATATCAATGTAATAAGTAATTAAGATAACACATGGTGTCATAAATATTGTAATCTTACAGGCTTGAAGATTCATATATAATGCATTCATCTCTACGGTGGGGTCTAAAAATAAGGCTCTTTCCTGGCGGTAATAATTCATTGTGGATTCTGTGTCTTTATGTTAACAGACAGCTCTTTTCTAGGCTGATGGCCCTTGGCTTGAAAGGACAATACTGTTGGGGAACTATTCAAATGAGTGACATTTCCAGGAAGAAACAAATGCTGGACGCAACAAGAAATGTCAAGCTTTGGTATTTTTGCTAATTGGACAAATTCTTCCTCTCTCTCTCTCTCCATCTACATACACAATATCCCTGGCCTGGCGAGATCGCTTGTAAACGTCTTTCATCACAACAGTTTCGGCACCTTCTCATGCAACAGCTGTGAGGACAGCTCTGTGCTGTTGAACTGTGAAGACTGCATGAGGTATCACACAGCTGACTGCTGAGAATGCCACAAGACTGCTAAATCATTTGTTTACTCCTCAGCAGCATCCATCCTGACCGCTGGCTAAGCTAAGCAGTAGGGATGCATTACCATTCAAATGTATGAGGTCTGTAAGATTTTTTTTAAAGACATTAATTCTTTTATTTAGCAAAGATGCACTAAGTTATGGAAGCCCGTTTCCGCCACTGAATTAAAAAAGAAATGGTTATTACGACCTTTTATCTCACAACTGTGACTTGCAAGTTTGTATCTCTCAATTGTGAATGATTTTTTTCTTGAAATGTAGAGTTTTTTTTCCTAGAATTCTGACTTTTTATTCTCAGATTTGAGATATAAACTTGCAATTGCGAGCTATAAAGTCAGAATTGCATGGTATAATCTCGCAATTAGAGTACGAGTTATAACGTCAAAATTGAGATATAAACTCACAATTCAGATTTTTTTCTCCCAAATGCAAGTTTGTATCTCGCAATTCTGTTTTTTCCTAGAATTCTGACCTTTTTTCTCAGAATTGTGAGATATAAACTTGCAATTAGAAGTGATAAAGTCAGAATTGCGAGACATTAATTTTCTCTCAAATGCAAGTTCGCCTCTCGCAATTCTGACTTTTTTCTCTTGAATGCAAGTTTTTATCTTGCAATCATGATTTTTTATTTTTTTCCTCATTTTTTTTTCCTAGAATTCTGACCTTTTTTCTCAGAACTGAGATATAAACTCACAATTGCGAGTTATAAAGCCACCATTGTGTGATATAAACTCGTAACTGTAAGTTATAAAGTCAGAATTGCAAGATAAAAACTCACAATTCAGACTTTTTTCTCCCAAATGCGAGCCTGTATGTCACAATTGCAACTTTTTCTCCTGCAATTGTGAGTTTATATTATACTTTTTTTCTCAGAATTGTGATATATAAGTTATAAAGTTATAAAACTGTAAATTATAAAGTCAAATTCTGAGGGGGGAAAAGACTGATGTGTTTATTTCTCACAATTCTAACTTAACTCGCAGTTGTGAGATTATGTCTCACAATTCTGAGGAAAATAATCAGAATTGCAACATGTAAATTCTCAATTGCGAGGAAAAAGTCAGAACTGTAAGATAAATGTTGCAATTACCTTTTTAAATGTTTTATTCAGTGGCGGAAATGGGCTTCCATACTAAATTGATCTAAAAGTACAGTAAAAAAATAAAAAGGGTACAGTGTTCATTATAAACATTAGAAATTCACTTTTTTTAACGATGTAATTAATTTGTAAGTCATTTTATTTGTAATTGTTTAATTTAATTTATTTTCATTTTTATTTATATTTTTGGCAAACATTTCAATATCTGTTATTTCCCATAAACAGCAAAAAGGAGCCACCCAACACAGGCTAACTTTTTTTCCCTCTCTGTTCAGCAAGGTTTTATTCAGCACAATCGGAGCTAAAATGAAACTCTAAATCTATGGTATTGCTCTCACTGAACAGTCACTGTGGATTTTCAACCATATGCAAACATTCATGTTTCCTCTCTCTTTCTTTATTTCTCTTTCGACGTATCTAACTCGCTTTCTGCACAGACCTTCTTACGAATGATAAATACCCTCTATAAGCACTAACAGCACTCCTGGGGCTGCAGTCTGTCCCTGTGTTACGCTAAACACAGTAATTCAGTGTCTTCTGAATGTCTGCCAGGGCCAATTAAAAATCGCAGGAATCCAAACCACGTCTGCCACCAAACTAGCACACAAACAAACAGGCAAATACATGCACAATATAAGAGTTTACTGACCACCAGGATGCCCTGTAAACTCATGGCGGTTTGGATTATTAGACTGAAAAAATCTTAGAATGCTTTTGTTTTTGCATAGAAAATGTAATTAAGCTACGACTTTCAAACTGCACTTCTAATATTGGGTTACATCCATTTCTGATGGCATTAGGTAGAAAAAAACACTACTTAATAATAATGTGTTATTAATCTTAAATTTAAAAGCAATTAAGTCAAGTAAATGACTTTCCAAATGGCCTCTAGCACTAACAAAAAATTAATTGGAAAAGGAAAATCTTTTAAATTCCCTTTTTCCCCCTCATTCTATCCCTTTATTGCTCATTTCCTCCCTCCCTTGCTTCTGGTCTTTCTGTCTTCTGTTAATTTCTGTGCTCAGCAAAATCAGTTTAGAGTTCAGTGCAAACAAGAACATCATTTAAATCTTCTACTGTAGTGAGATTTACATTCTTCAAAAATTTCAATGATTTACTCTACTGATTGCAGCTCACTTAGATCACAGTGCATACAGGGAAAGATAAGTATACTAATCCAGCATGCTTAAATGAGATCTTGCTATTTCTGCGGGTAGCCACGAGAGATATTTCGCTGCAGCTAAAAATAGCCAGACGGTGCATTTTATCCGTTATTTCCGTGCATCATTACTTTGTTTTGATTCGATCTGCAATTAAATCAGGCACTCTGGGATTATGAGCACTGTTGCTGCTCACCATGGAAACCGGAGTTAATTCAATATGTGAAGGTTGCTTAAGTCAGTGCAACACTTCTACAAAGCACATAGCAACACCAGAGTGATGGCGGGGTGATGCAGGTCTGTTATCTGTAACTAGTAATCTGTGGAGAGGGGGGAGAAAAAAAAGAAAGAAGAAAACGAACCCAGGTGATATCCATTCTCTATCGTGATGGCAAGCCCACTGCAAACAGATCTAAATGAATTTCTATAAATAGACTATCTGAGAAAAGAGGGGTCTTGGACCTCTCTGGTAATGATATACTGGTGCTAGGAGAGGGGCAACAATTATTTCTGAGCAAATGTTGACTCTGCCAAGCACTGGTGCGTATTTATATTGTTCAAAACGTCTGGCATAGTTTTGAAATGCAAAATAAAAGGCTGTTTGAGACTATAAAATTAAATTAGGGTTAATATATGTTACATAAGGTCTTTAGAAGTCTGTATTTCAACTATTCAAAGAAACAGTTCACCTAAAAATGTACATTTGCTGTAAATTTACTCACTCTCAGGCAATCCAAGATGTAGATGAGTTTGTTTGTTTATTGAAACAGATTTGGAGAAATTTAGCATCACTTGCTCACCAACGGATCCACTGCAGTGAATGGGTGCCGTCAAAACAGCCTATAAAAACATCACAATAATCTACATGTGCTCCACACAACTCCAGTCCATCAATTAGTGCCTTGTGAAGTGAAAAGCTGTGTGTTTGTAATAAACAAATCCATCATTTTTAACTTCAAGCCATTCCAGCTAATCAATAATATTGCTTTCTCCAATGATAAAGTTGCCTCGACTGAATAAAGTGGGAGAAATATGCATAGATCAAGCATCATTTAAACCAAAACAGTTCTAAACAAATATGTTGGTGGATTTTCACTGGAGAAAGCGTTTCTATAGATTATGGCCAGAAGCGACGGTTTAAAGTTAAAGCGCCTTAATTTGTTTCTTACAAACATGCAGGTTTTCACTTCACAAGATATTAATCAATGGACTGGAGCTGTGTGGATTACTTGTGGATTACTGGGATGTTTATATTAGCTTTTTGGACTCTCTTTCTGACGGCACCCATTCACTGTAGAGGATCAATCAGTGAGCAGGTGATGTAATGCTAAATTTCTTCTGAATTCTCTGAATTCTTCTGACATCTCGAATGACCTGAGGGTAAGTAAACATTTACAGGGTTCATACAGATACTGTAAAATTTCCAGGACTTTCAAGAACTTTTCAAGAGACTTTTTCAGAGATCTCACTTATGGTTTGATGCTACTGTTTAAGAAAAAAAAATCACAAAAAAACATTTGCTAAACCACTCTGAAGTCCCGATCTGAATCAAATGATTCACGATTCACACTTTTTTAAATTGCGTAACCCTGCATTCAGCAAGTTTTTATTTTTTGGTAGACTATTCCTAGCATCACCACAGCATCCTGAAGTACTGCAAACACAGTTGCGATCCAGGTCCCATTTATAAGAGTTAACCTTATCCATTTCCCTCATCTGCTTTACAACTAATCACTAAATTACAAAACCGCAAGTGTAGACCGCATGTACCTCAAGGAAGCGGAGCCATTGCTCAGTTTTGACAGAGATCTAATGCGGTGAGCAGGCAGGCAGTCATAAAGAAGCTGTGATTTGTCAGCGCAAAGGTTATTCTGTCACCCCTCCCTCCCCCAAAACACATAAGGGAACAGACAGGTTGACGTTAATGTTGTCTCTATTCTCCCTGGATTAGAGTGTCAGTCCGGCAAGAGCAGAAATAAATAACCCACAGCACTAATGCAGGGGGCTAATTCTGTGTGTGCAGAGGAGGAGGTAATACAGCACCTGACATTTATCAGCTATTCTGAGACAAGAACCGAAAAAGACTGAGTCGGCAGAGGGCACGAGCTCTTTAGAGACAATTTCAGCTGATTTCAGCCTTACACTATCCGTTGAGTGGGAAAACAAAAGGGCACTTGGAAAAGAAATGACATTATATGGCATCTAACAGCCGGGTTTATCTGGAAATGTGTAAAACGCAATTGTCATACCTTTGCGTGAAGGATTGAGGGCTTTGGTAGATGTCTGCATGCGTTATTGTGCAAACACAGCCATCCCTATCAGTATGGAGAGCAGTCAATCAGCTCTGTGAGCGTCATGCAGCCTTCATATTTTAATCAGGCAATTAGCCAGCCAGCTAAACTCCTCCATGCTCTCAGAGTTGAGGAGGTGCACATCAATTCTTCCCCTGTGAGCGATCCGTGCTTTTCTGCGTTCATTATCCAATAGGGTGAAAAACACTCCAGTCACAATCAATCACGCACACACACAAGACAAAGTCGCATTAGTGAAGACATCTCATAAGAGCAATGGTTTTCATATATATTGTGATATATAGTACATCCATTTAATTTGATTAATTTCTGCTTTTGATTCGATTTCTATTTTGATTTCATTTGATTACATTTAATTTGCCACGTTTTAATTACCTATGAAATAAATAGCTTTTTCTGTAAATTAAATAACTCTTCTAAAATGTTAGATTATGAAAATATTAAATTTAAAAAATGAACAACAGGTCCCAAACTATGCAGTTTAACAGACCAATTTGGAGTAGACATAACAGTTACATCATGGGAGCTGCACGCGCATAGTGGTGGCAGAAAAACACTGGTAACAAGTGGAGAGAAACGGGTAAAATCCATGGTTCCAAAAATGTATTGTTGTGCCTTTGGATGTCAGAATCGGAATGCAAATAAAGACGCCATTTGAAGCTAAACACGTTGTTTAAACGGACGGACTATAGATAAAACCTGCTCTACTTTTAAAGCATAAATTTGATTTACATAATTTGTCTAGAATATTCATATATGCAGTTCACAGAGGACATATTGTATTACAATTACAGCATAAAATAAAGCAACAAGCCCCAAAAAGCTGTGATTTACAGTGAACAGTTTACAGTTTTATTCGCTTGTTAAGTCTGACATTAAGCATCACCTCTTCCATGACTTCCGGGTCCAAACGTTACTAAACAACAAACGTTACTAATTATACACTCACAATGTGATATAATACTACCAAAAAATTACAATTCTACCCTTTAATTCCATACACTGTAAAAAATAAAAGTCAGCTTAAAATAATTTGTTACCCTGCTGCCTTAAAATTTTAAATTCAGTCAACTAAAATAAGTTTATTCAACTTGAAATGTTAAGTTGTACTAAGTAACAACTTAGATATTTGTGTTTGCTAAACTTAACAAATGGGTAAGTAACCCAGCTGCCTTAAAATTTAAGTTGATTCAACTCAAATATCTAAGTTGTCACTTTGTATAATTTAGCATTTCAAGTTGAATAAACTTTTTTTGAATTGACTGAACTTAAAATTTTAAGGCAGCCAGGTTACAAATTATTTTAAGTTGGCACAACAAATTGTTTTTTACAGTGTACCGAAATCCCTGTTAGATCGCTGTCTCCATGCCTAGACAAATAAGATCCAGCCCCGGACGCCAGATCCCGTCAGAAAATATCAGAACCAGTATCAGAACAACTCGTCAGCAGAGTAGTCTGATACCCAAACGCTGTTAACAGGAGGTCTTGTGTGGTACCCAAAATACCCAAAACACTACAGTCTTCTATCAGCCAAGAAGTTGACTGAGGAAAAAGCCAATGAAAGTGAAGAGCAGAAGCAGGAGACGAAGTAATGATGATAAAAAGGATCAGAGTTTATTGAATAGTCTTAGTTGCGTATGTCTCAATGCTCAGACTTCGTCTGGAGAACACAAATTCAACTAGTATTGTTATACCAAACTGATTCACAACAACATCCCATAAACCTTGAGTTTCCATAAACATTCCCTTGTATCTCTTATTCATGAAGACGAACAGCCCTTGAAGCTACACAGTTATAAGACTAAACAACAATGGAAAAAATATATAAAAAACAACTATAATATAAAATAAATGGCTAATCAATTAAAGAATCAATAAAATGAATATATAAATGAATATAATGATTATTATAAATGATTATATGATTAAATGGAATAATAAAATGATGAAATGATTAATGATTATAAATGAATGAAGAATAAATGAAGAATATATAAAAAGAAAGCAAAACACAACACAAATGTATGGTTGCCCTGAGGCAAAACACACACAGTTTGCATTTGAGGATCGTCAGATCCTTCATCCCAGATAGCCAGGCAATGAAAAAATAAATATAAATAAATAAAAATACAAATTATTTGTGTTTGGGAAGCTGTGAGCACGGAGTCTGTAGTGTACACCGTAAATTTGAAAATGTTTAGCTTAAATGTTTAATATGAATAAACAGTGCTCATAAACTGCTGCTGAGATAGTAATCTCAAGTGAAATAAATTGAGGTTTGGACCTGGAAACAGCGTTTGTTGTTGGACGCATCACTTGACAAGCCCATAACAGCTAAGGGGCGTTGTTAGGCACGACGCGAACTGGGCTTCATGGGGCTTACTGCTTTTATAAAACTGTTATTCCATATACGTAGTAAGGTTTCACAAAATAAAACGGAGCAAATAAAGTATAATAATATTACTAAAAAAATATTCTTCTGCCAAACAATGTAGTTCCTCAGAAACGGTTATGGTTGCAACAAAGTGGTTGCCAAGCAACACACAGACGTCAACAAAGGTGTATGTTTGTAGAGTAATTTACAACAGCTTTGAACGTGGCTCAACCAATCAGAATCAAGGACCAGAGCTATCCGTTTTGTAATGCTATTTAATTCTATAACATTTTACATAACATTTACCTATTTTATCTCACAATTCTGACTTTTTATCCACACAAATGCAAGTTTATATCTCCTAGTGCGGATTAATAACTCAATTTAACTCAAAAATAGAAAGTCTGCCCACTCTGAGGAAAAAAAAAACAGAAGTGTGGGCTATTTTCAGCCAAGCGAAAAAGAGAGAATGACGAGTTGATTTCTTATCAAAATTACAGAGAATAAAGTCAGAATTTTGAAATATAAACTCAAATTACATTTTTTATCATTCTTTTAAACCGTGGCTTCCATAGACCACTACTTGAAAACTAATTTTCTGCCACCAAATAATAATCCGCCACAAAAACAGTCATCACTGTATGCAAACTATTGCAGTGAGTTAATTCAAAGATTCAGATTAATTAAAACAATAACTTGAGTTAGGCCGCGTGTTCACCAAAGCGTTTTTTTCCTGAGGCTGGCGTATTTTTTCAACTGTTCTCAATGGGAGCGGCGCATTTTTTGAGTTTTTTTCTCGGCGGCGAGAGTTGAAGAATGTTCAACTTTGAGTAAAACACTGAGCTCATCACTGTCACTTTCTAGTCAGCTAACCAATCAGAGTGTAGGAGGGGCGGGACTAAAACCGATCATACTGCTTGTACTACAACTAAACAACAAAGAAGAAGTTAATATTGCTTGTCTCTAAGTATTTGTCTTTACCAGATAGAAATGCTAGACTACCATATTATTGTTATGAAAAATAATGCTTAGAGAAACATTCACGACGCGTCTGCCATATTACTAAAGCGCATTTCATATCATAGCATCCGCAATGTCTCAACCGAAAAAAGATGCACTCTCAAGTGCTTACATCTGGGCGTTTTCAGCTGGCTAAATATGTTTTGGTGGACACATAGCCTTAGTGAGACTTTCTGAAGTATTTATTAAAATGGTTGGCTCTAAAGAATCGTTTGTTTGTGAATCGTTTATGCTAGAAGAGTCATTTGTTCTGGACTCAGTCTTCACTGACCATCCTTTATGTTTGCTGATTGACTAATCAGATTTGGCTCGTAAGAGTCATTTGTTTGTGAACAGAACTGCACTGATTGCGCTTTATGTTATTGATTCACTAAAGAGAATCTGTTCGTAAGAGTCATTTGTTCATGAATCAGACTGCGTAAATCACACGTTTTGTTTTTTTACTACATAATCACACATAATTCTGACTGTTAACACAATCTTGACATTCAATATAGTCAATACAATAAAACTACAGCACATGTGCTGTCAAACTGTCTCTACAAACTTCAAAGGTCACAATTTATCAGAGAAGCGAGCCCTGAAGGAAGGTGAACTTGTCTCAATCTCTAGCGCCTCTTTCTTGTTCTCAGCCAGCTGCTTCCTCCGCTTGACGCTAATTTGTCTCAGCAGATACTCGCTAATAAGAACAAAACACTACAGAAATACCATTTAGTTTTACTGAACAACAGGTATTGTCTAAGTTCATTAAATCCCCTTGATTCCTGTTTAATCCAGTAAAAAAATAAATAAATAATGCCGTCACAATACAGTCAGGATGTTCTTATGTGAATGCCACAATACTAACCAATAAAATGATGTTGATCTTTATAGGTAAACATAAACGAATACTCAAAATTAAGTTTGATAACACTTGAAGCCAGTTTATATAATTCATATAAAGGCCCAAAACATACCCTGACTTAGCAACTTGACCCAGTCACTCAACCAATAGTGTTACTTTGGGGCGGGGCTATATTTTTGCTCGACTAATGGCAGACAGGGAATATGTTTCAAGAATCCTGTTCAAAAAGAGTCATTATTTTTTCATATATATATATATATATATATATATATATATATATAGTTAGTTATATAGAAGTTAGCTCCTCCAACTGTTGTAGCATATGGACAAATATAATTTGTAATATTGTATATTCTCTATGATTTTCAAATAAAGGAATAAAAGGATCAATCTCTAAACATTTCCAGGAATGAGCCTCTGAGTGTTTTCAGCAGAAATCGAACGGTTGAAGTGGAAGATATATTGCATTCAAAATGTCATCCACCACATTGCGAGCACTCGGAGTGCAGGGAGAGTGCCGCATAATATATGACACAGCACGTACTGAGACGGCGGTCACAGGTCTCATCTGCAGCACAGCCAGGATTTTTCCTCTTCAGTCGTTACCTGGTGCTCCTAACAATAAACTTCATTGAGCCTTGACTTTAATTTTATGGGATTCTCAAAGCACAGCTGCCCCCATTACTGTTTCTTCTGATGGCCAGCAGAGAGGAGGCCACATATTTTATTTTTACAATTTGTTTTTCAGTCATACAGAGTCGTCAATATTTAGAGGTTTCACATTCATGAAATAGCATACAATAGGGACAATCTTCCAAAAAGCAAATATTTATATAAATATTTATTGCTAAAAAGCACATATATATATATATATATATATATATATACATATATATGGGTCAAAGACGTTAAGATTTCCACATCAAAAGAAATTTACAAAAATGATTTTATGTCCATAGCAAGCACATTAAATGTAAGTAAAGTGTCTACTTTTAAGGTTTCAAATAAGTTATTGGAGAACAAAATGTCAAAATTTGGTTTTAATAATGTTACATTGTCATTCAGTGTAACACAATATTTATGTCAAAATTCAAACAACATGCTTATTTTGACTTGTACATATTAAAATATATAAAAGAATAAGGGAGCATATAAAATTTTATTGTGTTTTAAATGAGAAAAATGGGCAAAACCTAGGATAGTGGCAAATTTTAGAAATGCAGAGTTAAAAATAATTAGTATTTGGGGTGAAAGAAATTTGTCTTTTAATATATCATAAATTTATTTTTGTTGTAAATATGCCTGACAAGATTGTTACCACTGAATGACATTTAAGTGAGTGTCTTCTGTAAATTAGGGAAAAATGTATGAGCTCAGAAAAACAAAAATAAAAATGCAATATATATATATATTTTTCTTTTCAAAGTTATAAATAAAACAGATTATCAGAGTACGTTCATTTCAGTTAATGTCGAATTTCACATTTAAGTAAATGTTACTTGAAGTTTCTTTGTATTTTTTTAATTAAAATTGTTTTAAAGTAATATTTTCTAAATATTTTCTTTTTTAATATAAAAATGAAAAATATAATCAAAAATGTGTAATATTAAAATACATAATGTTTAATATAAAATATATAGAATTAAATCTCAAAAATGTATAATAATAAAAATATTTGAGGAATGACTGTGCGTCTGTCTCTTTAGGTAATGTTAACCACAGAGTTTATTTTAATTATAAATTGAAACTTGTAAATCCAATTATTATGAAATTATGAAAAATTGTGTTATTATGAAAACCTGCTGATATACTGCCTAATTTTTTTTTAAATTATCATGTTTTCATCAACAGGATGTATTAATTAAAATCACGTTCATTAATACCGTCATGATTTGGCTTATGTTTTCATTTTACAAAAAAAGAAGGGGGAAACCTTATATCAACATAAATTTTATCAGTAATTTCATTAACTAAATTAACACCATTATGTTCTGGTGCATTTGCTGTCAGAAAATATCATGAGCTGTAAAAATGAATATATGATTGTTAGGCTGCGATTATTAAGCAGTCTGTGTTCTGCATTCAGTACATGTCCTGTGGAACAATCTTCCAAAGGTCATGAAATTAATAACTACAGTGAAAGGCTTCAAGTCCTCTCAAGAATATGGCTGAGTAGGTGTACTTCTTAGTATTACATCTTAAATGAGTGGAAAGTGGTCGGTAATGAGATGTAGAAGTGAACTGAGAGCAAAGATAAGGGTATATTTGTATATTTATACAGTGCAGGGAAAGACTAAAATGTAATGTCTCTGCGAGGGATGACTAACAGGTTTCAAGTGCAGCGAGAAGCATGAAGATTGGACGATTAATCAATACCGCAGGCAAAGGATTTCTCAGAGATTGCTCATCCCACATGCACAGCCATGTCAGCATGGAGCAGCAACCAACTACTGAGAAAATTAAAGTGGATGAAAAGCATAACCTTCTCAATCTGTTGCTTTGACATGTGATAGAATACACAGGTTTCACCTCAAACATTCGCCGAAGCATTCAAATATTAAATCACACGACGGTGATGTAAGGATTTTATTTTGAATAAAGCTTTGTGTGTGTGTTTGTTGCTTAGGCTACAGCTGTTCGGTTTAAAACCTGGAAGCGAATTAGCATTTTCAGAGCATGGGTTCCCTACAGAGTTATTAGAATAGTGGTTTATGATGTATGAGTATAATAGAGTCTGTAAAGTAAATTACACAAATAAATTCAATTGAAAAATAAAATAAAAGTAAGTAGAATAAACGGCACGCATTCTCATTACCCCAAATATTCAATAAACTAGGAAGCTGAAGAAGCATGCATATAGTTTCTTACAATTTTTCTAAAAAGCAAACCTCTGGGAGTCACTTGAACACACTGGCAGTGGTTTTCACCTCTTTTGGTCATCTTTGAAGATGTCACACTAGACACTGACACAGCCATGACTTCCAGAGATTCGCTTTTTAGAGTTGGATAGCAAGTTGGACACTGGGGGACTGTGTGGGCAAGTTCGTTTTCTATCTTATTTCTTTATTTATTCCTTTCAAATCTTGAATACAAGAGCTAGTATGAAAGTATGAAAATAGCACCAGCACAACTGCCTACTTTCAGTGAGCAGAACAAGGAAGAGTTTATGTTCTTGGTAAATATAGAATTAAAAACGGAATTAGAAAACTACATGGTGACTACACGTGACTACAATATGTGCAAGGCATTGTAGGGTGTGTGGTCTGTTTTAAAAGGTAGGGTTAAACAATATTTTGATTATAGATATATATATATTGACAGGTTATTAAAGAAATTAAGCTCACATCTGCAAATACATGGAAGCAAATTTTTAAATAAACATTGTCTTTATTAACAAACCACATATTCTCAAGCATATTCCCACCTAAAAAAAACTCTTAAAACTACATTACTACAAATGGAGTGATACAAACCGTAAAACAGTTGGAGTTCCGATATCACTAGAATATAGCACTCCTCTCAACCAATCAGATTTGAGGACCAGAAAGAACTGTCAAAAATATTACTTATCAAATATAGAATTTACTGTATCATATTAAATATGATACATTATACGGTATATAATAAATACTTTAAATATTACTGTAATTTTAAATATTTTAAAACATTTGCTGTAAAAAATTTAGCAAGA
Source organism: Labeo catla (assembly GCA_012976165.1). Lineage (NCBI taxonomy): Eukaryota > Metazoa > Chordata > Actinopteri > Cypriniformes > Cyprinidae > Labeo > Labeo catla. The sequence goes on from VONZ01001679.1 coordinate 23,094, forward strand.
TTTTTAATGTTTTTTAAAGGCTTTTCTGCTCACCAAGCCTGCATTTATTTGATCCAAAGTACAGCTAAAACAGTCCAAATTTGAAATAGTTTTATCATTTAAAATACCTGTTTTCTATTTGAATATATTTTAGCATTTCATTTATTCCTGTGATCTCAAAGCTGAATTTTTAGCATCATTATTTCAGTCACATGATCCTTCAGAAATCATTGTAATATTCTGATTTGCTGGTCAAAAATATTATTATTATTATTATTATGTTAAAAGCAGCTGAGTAGAATTTTTTAAGTTTCTTTGATGAGTGGAAATTTCAGACGAACAGCATTTATCTGAAACAGAAATCTTTTGTAACATTACAAATGATTTTATCATTAATTTTGATCAATTTAAAGCATCTTTGCTATGTATATCTTACAAATGTATTGATTTCTATAATTTTTCTTCCCAAAAAAATACTGCCTCTAAGCTTTTGAATGGTATGGTGTATAAGTTTACAATAGCCTTTTATTTCAGATAAATGCTGATCTCAGGATCTTTCTATTCATCAAAAAATCCTGAAAAATGTACTCAACAGTTGTAAATAATGATAATAATAGTAATAGAAAATGTTTTTTGAATTGCATATCAGCATATCAGAATGATTTCTGAAGGATCATGTGACACTGAATTTAGCTTTGATGACAGTAATAAATTACATTTTAAAATATATTCAAATATTATTTTAAATAGCAAAAATATTGCACAGTTGTACTGTTTTTGCTGTACTTTGGATCAAATGAATGCAGGGTTGGTGAGCAGAAGAGACTTCTTTAAAAAACATAAAAAGTCTTACTGTTCAAAAGCTTTTGACTGGTAGTGTATAAACAAAATGTAATTGAATGTCAAAAATGTATGTAGTATTGAATGTCAAACATGCATAATTTTAATGTGTCTATAGTGTGAATGTGTCTATTCAAGTAATGTTAACCACAGATTTTACTCATAAATCAAAAGCTGCTACTCTTGAGGGATGCAACGGTGAATTATCTTTCTGGGTTGGCCTGTAAATCAACGTCATGACTGAAATCTCTACAGAAAAACCATTTAACAGCCAAGCGGTGCAACACCTCCCAGGCGCAGGATACCACGATACGACTCTGGAATGATGACCGGAAAGCCCAGAATCACTTATGCATCATTTCCATTTCAAACAAAATTGCACCTTCATTTCAGCAGGCGTGTTCATTTCTGGTCGGTGCACAGGGATAAATAAGGAGAATCTCTAGCAGTGAGAAGAACAAAGGTTAGGTTGGTTTCAATCAAAGCCTTGCTTTTCATTTCTGCAATGAAAAGAACAAAGGACCGAAACAGTGAAGGGACACTGCAGCTCATTAGACCACGGCTTAATCAGTTCTCTAAAAAGCTTTGAAAGCGCAGCAGAGCATCTGGGCTGCCAATGCCCTTCCTTTTTCCTGCCCACATTGATTCATTATTTTCTCTTTTCAGGCAGCTCTCGGTACTCCAATCTTGTGCCAAGCCCAATCTCATGCACGAAGCCTCACAGCTCTTTCCGGGAGACCTTCAGCTGGTGAAAACCACCCTCAAAATTCACATACAGTTTAAGGATCCTTAAAGCACAAAGAAGCGGATGGCGACCTCACTGTTACGGTGTGGCCATGGAAACAGACTCGCTCTCAGGCCGCAGTTCATCTACAGCAGCTCTGTTTGTTTGAGAACGACTTTAATTCTATTTGGGAGTAAATGATTGGTCTGTGAGTTAATTCAATTGCTTAATAATTTAGAGGAGATTTAATTTAGTGTTTCCTCTGCTCAAATCCGACTTGACGCTCATTACTGGGCAAATTACACATGGGTGGAGGAGACAGGGAAAATGAAGGAAAAGTCATTTGCATAATTACTGCTAATAAACACGTTGCACAGTGCAGATGTGCAAAATGATTAGCGCACGCTATCACGTCTGCAAATCAAAAAAACACATGCCATTTCCATCAGCTGTGACATTCACCAATACAAGTACCTTACCTCTAGTCTTGTTAAAGTGAGATGCACTAGGGATGCGAAATAAAATTACATATTTTCATCTCTATCTATCTATCTATCTATCTATCTATTAGGGCTAGTTAAAATGGCCCAAAAATAATCACATCAGTCGATATCGTTAATTATCATGATACATTTCAAATCAAATAAAGGCAGATTTTTGCTCCTAAGTGAAAGTTGTAGAAACCAGACTGCTAATTGAAATTAATTTCTTAGTTTCAGCATGTTCTAAAGACTGATAGTGTTTCAAATTGTTTCCAGACTTTGATGATGTATCTTTAGCACAGATTGCAGACACAATATTAATAATATTATTATCATTATTATTATTATTATTATTATTATTATTTTTTGTCTCTTAGAAATGCAAATTGGACAGAGACTTGAATTGACAATAGCAGTACTTTGAGTTAGGATGCATATGCAAATTATTGTTATTATCAAAAAGGAAAAATGTAACTGCATGGTTTCCAGGTATTTGTATGAAAAACAGTAGTCTAAATATATTTAGTATAAATGCACAAATGCTATAGCCTAATCATGAAAATAATGTAATTATATACCATTACTCCTTTAATACATGTCTACATAATAATAATATTATGAAAATAATAAAATTCTATATGAATTGCACATTTTTGCCCCATAGTGCAGTTTGTTACTACAGTAAATCCATGGTAAATTATGGTGATTTGTAGATTGAAAAGCGTTCTTACTGTCTCACTGCACGTAGTGTTTCTCCTGTTTGTCAGCACTGCTCGTTCTGGTTTAAAACTAGTTTAAATCACCAGTCATTTGTGTTCTTCGAATTAAACTTTAATTTAAAAGACATATTGCCAGAGATTTCTAATAGTTCAACTATTTAATGTGGCATGTCATCTTAAAAATGCACTGGTTGTAGTTAAAAACAGAGTGATACACATTATAATAGCTAAAGCAGGGTTGCCAGGTTTTCACAACAAAACCCACACAATTACTGTTTAAAACTAGCCCGATAGTCTGAGACAATGGCCTTGTGGGCAGTGCTCTGACATATGGTGCAGTTGCGCCTTAGGTGTCCTGAGACTGAATCCTGCCTCGTGGACCTTTCCCGATCCCGCTTCCTGTCTCATCTCCACTGTCCTGTCAACAAAAAATGGAAAAATGCCACCCAAAAAAAAACTAAACCCAATCGCAATTCGGTAGGGCATCCCCCAGTAAAAATCACGTTGCAGAGGTAAAATACACGATTTCTAATAGTTTATTTGGCACGTCATCTTAAAAATGCAGCGGTTGCCAGGTTTTCACAACAACCATATCCCCCCCCCCACCCCACCCCACCCCGGTTTGCACAACAAAACTCACCCAGTTATTGCAAAATTTAATTCTACTCCCTTACATTCAAATTGTCATCCTGCATCCTGTTTGCAAACTCGATTCAAATTCAGGAATTAAACTCTTATTTTAAAAACATGTTGCCAGAGATTTTTAATAGTTCAACTATTTAATGTGGCACATCATCTTAAAAATGAAGTAGTTGTAGTTAAAAACAAAGTGATACTCATTATAATGGCTGAAGCAGAGTTGCCAGGTTTTCACAACAAAACCCCCCCAATTACTGCGCAAAACGCCCAATCGCGATTCGGTGGGGCATCCCTGGAAAAAAAAACTCCGGGGGATAAAATACATGTTTTTTGTCGCTTCAACCCCGCAGACATGAAAAAAAAAAACGTGGCAGTGTTAAAGTAGCCCAGTTTTTGCAGGAAAAGCATGGACTTGGCAACACTGGGCTGAAGTCATCTGTCTGCATGTGTACAAAAAACATACAAAAAAAAAAAACAACATATTGAATCCAAACAGCAAAATATTATGTATCATATTAGCTAAAAGTATTTTATCGTACAAAACTATTACTGCAGCAGATATTCATATTCCTTACCAAAAACAGAGACTTCTGGATTATTCATAAAAACAGGTACTTTGCTCACAGCAGGCGATTTGAAATCCATCACTAATTGTCTGAAATTTACTGCTGAAGCCCATGGATTTGTTACACAGCTGGTGCTTCACAGCTGTGCTTTCAAAAGGATGAATTTAGAGACACAACTTTCGCTGTCACAAATCATATGTATCTTATGTATAACATCAGTTTATATGTTATATATATATAACAAGATTATCAAGATGAAATTATATTGTCATTGTCAAACACTTATCATTTTACTTTGTTAATACTGCATTATATAATGTTTTGTTATGTCTCCACACTCCTTAGCGCTCCCTTTGCATCCCAGTGCAAAGTAAAACTGCCCTAAACCACATTCATTCCCTTGAAAGCACTGCTGCTAAAAAGATTAAATCTAGTTGACCTCACAAATCAACTAATCAGTTGGTGGATGACTAGTTCACCCTCCTCCTGACCCATCTCTAACATGCACATTAGTGAAAAAGCAGCTGTGTGCGCTGAATCAAACTGCCTGCTAGGACAAATCTGAAGTGTCTGTTTATGTAGCTATACATCAGCTCACGGCATCCCTCGTCTGTACAAAAGTCTGCAGCTTGTCATCGGTATGACCTTCTGTTGTCTCTAGCTGATAGTCACACTGTTGCATCTCCAGAGAAAACAATCGCTTTGATCAAGTTATTGCCTTCTGTGAGTACAGCTCAAGCCACCCACGCATTGCTGTTCTGCAGGGTGCTTGGCGGAAAGCGCTGCAACGATGTTTTTTTGTAATACCTCGATATTGCATGTACGCCTGCTATCTGCTCGCTGCTGGTTGACTCGGGCACCTCAGCTGAAGTCCATCTCTTCCCACCCACACCCTTTTTTTTCCTGCCTCTCCAGCACTTTTGAAACTTTTCCTCCAGCACGATGCGTGCTCACCCCTCATCCATATGAAATCAACGTTCTCGGCTCTGATGCTGTAAAAGCTAACAGTGATTTCAGCAAAGTCCTTCAGCTGAAATGAGATAGTGGATGAGAAAGGAGACAAACGACAGGAAAAAAAAATCAATGTGTGAGGCATCGCGGTGTCGGGATGGGAGCTTCAGCTGTGGGGGGTTTTATGGGTGAGCTGCTGGGCTGATTGGGTGATTTGAGCTTTTGGAGGATCATGTGACACTGAAGACTGGAGTAATGGCTGCTGAAAATTCAGCTTTGCACCACAAAAATAAATTATATTTTAAAATATTTTTAAATAGAAAACAGGTATTGTAAATTGTAATAATATTTCATAATAGTACTTTTTTTTACAGACTTTCTTGCAAACTTTTTGATTATAGAACCATAAAAAAATTAAGAAACACCTGGAATATTTACTAATAAATTTCAAGTAATAAAATACAATTTTAGCAGTCTACAATTTTTAGAAGTGTTTTAGATCCAGGGACACTGTATAAAAAATAAATAAATAAATAATAAAAAAATTAAACAAATTTCAAACTTTTTACTGATAAGAGTATGTAGGCACGCAAGTGTAGTTCTTATCTACTCTAACAAAATGTTAGTCAGGAATATTTGTAATTTAGCAATAAAATAAAAGTGACAACAATAATATCATACATTCTGCTAGTATAGTTCAAATATTACTCTGCAAAAAATTCACGCAAAGGCACATTCACTTCATAAAGCTGACTGGCTTTTTATTACTTATAACTTATAGTAAAATAAAAATATAATTATAAAAAAAATCAGTTCTGGATTTTGGTTAACAGCCAGTGAAACATAAAATGGAAAAGCTATAATGAGCATTACAGTGTCTCTCGAGAATTTTTCTATAGAGGTTCTTATACCATTTCTGGCTCTCCTCTCCGTTCTGCATGTACTCTTTCCATCTCTTCCACCCAACCTGCAGTGCCTCTTACATCACTCCTCAAGATTCTTCAGTTCAAGGCCTCTGGAAATCTTTCCAACCTTTTTTCTAACTTATTACTAAGGTAACTCACGGCGCTGGCGAGCAGGAAAGAAAGAGAGGTGATGGAATCGTGACTGTGTGTACTTCTGTGTTTGTTTTTTGTGTGCATTCCTGTGTGAGCGAGAGTATGACTATGCCGGAGAGCGAGGGGGAGAGAGAGAGAGAGCGAGAAAACGAGCGCACAGCGTGCATGCAGTGGTGCTGATGATCTGTATCGTACATTTGTAAAAATATCTCTAGTTTGTCTCAGCGTTAGCGAGAGGAAATATAACAAGGGGACCTGATTTGAGGGCTGTTGTAAACGTTGCATCCTCTCATCTTTTCAAAAACGTACCATGACTGTGAAGTGCTTCTTTTTTTCACAGTGGGCATCCAGCCGCATACAATGTAAACCACATCCAGTCCAAATGATTCTGAATAAAGTTTCAAAAGCCCTATCTGCCCTGACAAAATCTAGAAAAAGACCAACATTCGAGACACTACTGTACCTTCTCAGCCAAGAAATACTAATAGGCACCTACACCCATTAGGATTACAAGCGATTCATAATAAGATATAAATTATAATTTCATTCTGTCATCTGACCATCTGCTCTTGCAAACAAGACACACGTGGGTCATTCTCATTAGGCAGTACCTTCTGAACTTGTGCATGTGTTGTAATTTAGGAATGTGTTTCAGGGCAAGCAAGATTTACACTTTCACAAAATAGCAAAATTTGTCCGTCAATTTTAACTAAACTACCACTGATAGACGTGCTGTGTTTTGTTTACACTCGGGAGGCTGCTTTAGAGAGCGCTGTCTCACAGTGTTGCCATGTCCTCATATTTACAAGTGCTTTTAGGCATGTTGTTTGGTCTTAGCTAGGGTTGCAAAAAAGTGGAAAAATTCCAGGAAAATTTCAGAAACATTCCAGAAATTTTGGAAAAATGTTTGGAATTTTTTGGAATCTTCCAGGGATTTTTGAAAAGTTTCCGAAAATTTGCCAGAAATTTTCCACCCCTTTGAAACCCTAGTCTTAGCTCATAAAGCTAGGCACTTTATGGGGTTAATAAAGTGGTCTGTTGAGGATATGAGATATATGATTTTTGGGGGGTGTTATAAAACATAAAGCATTTAAGTGTTATTGGCCATGTACACACTGCAGCTAAATTCGGTTGTCAGTTCAACTTTTACTCCTTAATCGCATTCTGTACACACATAATTCACAAAAATGTGGGACTGACAACCACATTCGACAACCGAATTAACTCCTGAAAAATACAGGTAGTGACAATCGCATTTACAGAAATTATACGCAGTTTGTACAGAACTGAACTGAACAACTAGTTGTTAATGATGTATTTAAACATGCATCAGAAATGTGTCTGTATGTGAGATGCAAGAAAATAACAGTGTTGCCAGATCTTCATAGAAAAAAAAACAACAAACAAGGACAAGCACAAAAAACACTAAAATACTCAAATGCTTTGTTTTATAAAACCCAAAAAATCATACATCTCATATCTGCAACAGACCACTTTATTAACTCCATAAAGTGCCTAGCTTTATGAGCTAAGAACAAACAACATGCCTAAAAGTGCTTGTAAATATGAGGACATGACAACACTGTGAGACAGCGCTCTCTAAAGCAGTCTCCCGAGCATAAACACAACACAGCATGTCTATCAGCAGTTTAGTTAAAATCGACAGACAAAGAGTCTTTAGCCAAAAAAATGGCAGATACCAAACGGCTAAATTCTTACTGTAAATTCTTACATTCTGACTGCTGTTCCATACACACATGCAATGATAATTGACTCACTCCCACATTTAAATGCAGTTGTCACTCCTGAAACTTACAGTTTGTACACGTCCCTAGTGTTTTTTTGTGCTTGTCCTTGTTTTTTGTTTTTTTTTCTATGAAGATCTGGCAACACTGACACTACCAAAGGGCTTGTGAGCACAACTAGGCCCGTGTCAAAATATACTAAGGTGCATCTCACGTACACACAAAGACACATTTCTAATGCGCGTTTAAATACATCATTAACAACTAGTTGTTCAGTTCGGTTCTGTACACACATAGAATTTCTGTATGCGGTTGTCACTACCTGTATTTTTCGGGAATTAATGTGATTGTCAAATGCCCAGTTGTCACTCCCGTATTTTATTAAATGACGTGTACAGAACGTGATTAAGGAGTAAAAGCTGAACTGACAACCGTATTTAGCTGCAGTGTGTATGTGGCCATAGAAACCTATGTATGTAGACCAGCCAATGTACATACACCGTTATAGGCACGTTATGACTGCGCATGCACAATGAAAAATATGTTTTTTAAACGTTTTTGAGATTTCAGGATCCCCCTATTCATTTAGATGTTGCTTGGTCTTGTATGAGCTGCCCTGGAGGCATTGCAAATATGGCGGCCAAGTGAATAGACTTTCCATGAAAGGGACTTTGTCTTGCTCTAGCCTGACTTCACGTATTACATAATCACGTTGGAAAGGTCAAGCTTGACGTAGATGGAAGTATCGGCCCAGTGTTTACAAAGCGACTGTGACTGACAAAGAAAGTCAAACACCCTTTACAAAAAAAGGTAAACAACGATGACGGACGAGTTTTTCACCCTACCTTACTTTTTTGAACCAAAGTACACAGACGAAGAACTAACCGCGCTGACCTTTCCAATGTGATTACGTAATGCGTGAAGCCGTAGACGTGCATCGCAGAGCTAGTGCAAAACGAGCATTTGTGGTTAAAACTTATAGAATTTATTTTTATATTTTTTTAGAAAATGACAGAACGTTACACTAGATAAGACCCTAATTCATCGGGATTGTGTAGAGCCCTTTGAAGCTGCATTGAAACTGCAGTTTGGACCTTCAACCCATTGGCCACCATTGAAGTCCACTATATGGAGAAAAATGCTGGAATGTTTTCCTTAAAAACCTTCATTTCTTTTTGACCGAACAAAGAAAGACATAAACATTTTGGATGACATGGGGGTGAGTAAATTACCAGGAAATTTTTATTCTGGAAGTGAACTAATCCTTTAATGTTTTTTTGAAAACCAGAGTTGTGTGCCAACTGAAGTAGTAATTTGAATGTATAGAAGTAGAATTAAACTGAAATTCTAAGAAATCTAACTAGAAAGGCAAAGTTGATCAAGAAAAACTTTAAATGTTGGCTTGACAAAGCCTTGTTTAAAACTTTTGAAGTTTTGGAAACTTTTGGATGATCTATATGGATGTATCAGGCCAATTCAATTCAAATTCACACTTCTTAAATTCTTAAATTATGACCAACCCTTTGGCAAACTTTTCAAAGAACCAGAAAAAAAATGAAGAAGCACCTGGAATATTTCCTAATAAATGTCATTTTAAGTGATAGAAAATTATTTCATAAGTCAGTGTTTTACACCCAGGGACATGGTCCAAAAATAAATAAATAAATAAATAAATATACATATGTGACCCTGGACCACAAAATCAGTCATAAGGTTGAAAGGTGAATAAATAAGCTTTCCATTGATGTGTGGTTTGCTATGATAGGACAACATTTGGCCGAGAAAATCTGGAATCTGAGGGCGCAAAAAAATTAAAATACTAAGAAAATCACCTTTAAAGTTATCCAAATAAAGTTTTTAACATTGCATATTACTAATCAAAAACTAAGTTTTGATATATTTACAGTAGGAATTTTATGGACCATGACCTTTACTTAATATCCTAATGATTTTTGGCACAAAACAAAAATCAATAAATTAGACCCATACAATGTATTTTTGGCTGTTGCTACAAATATACCCCAGCGACTTAAGAGGTTTAAGAGGTTTTGAGGTCCAGGGTCACATATATATACACACTACCCTCCAAAAGTTTGGAAACGCCCTAGAAAAGTGGGGTTTTGGACAATATTGGCATGAATCCTTTTTAATTTGTGATCATTTTGCACTGATAAGGGACAACACAAACTACGAAAACATATTTTATTACATAACCAGTTTATACATAGAAAAAACTTAAATTTTTGATTCATTAAAATATCCAGCATTAGCAGTTATTACAGCTCTGCATAATCTGGGCCTAAATTCCTGGGCCTTAATTGGCAATCAATTGTTAAAGCTATTAACGTGTACTGACCCAAAAATCCTTTAAAAACCTGGGCCAATTTTAAACCAGTAACCAGGCATCACAGCTGGCAAAGGGGCATGTCTGACTTTAACATGTATATATTGCCATTATTATGTAATCAAAATGAAAATTATTATTGCTGGTCTTTAATGATAATGTCAAGTTACTTTAATGTACTTGCACAAAAAAATGATAAGGATTTATGCTGATATCGTCCAAAGCCACACTTTGTCAAGAGTGTTTCCAAACTTTTGGAGGGCAGTGTACATATTTATTATATATATATATATATATATATATATTTTTATATTACTTCTTTTTTTTTTTTTTTATTGGAATATTGTGACAAAAGAAACTAACTAATGTTATTTCAATCTTTAAAACCCAGTATATTAAGTATATTAAGACATAATGTGGACATGAAAATGCACTGGAAAATTTAAACAACCAAAATCAGAGAGATTTCTATCTGAGGTCATCCTAGCAATCACCCCCTCAAACAGCAAAACCTCAAGCTCCATTTCTCTTGATTGATGGAACCATTTTTCTGTGCAGGGGCGAAATAATGGTGTTATAAAAGGCATTCGAATCCAACAGCTGTTGAGCAAAGTGTTCCCCATTTTTACCGTTTACAAAAACAGCTCCCACACCTCTGAAATGTGGGCCAATTAATCGCATCTGAAATGCAGCAGGGATTTTTCCTCTTTTAGACGGGTAACATTTACAAAGAGATCTCTTGAGAGCAAAAACACAGATACGTCAATAATACCTTGCTGTCCTAGTCAATTGACAAACAAGAAGCACTTCCTGCAATACCTAATTGCAAATAACAAGGGTGTATTTCTCATTATCGACAACTCTGTACCTCTGATTTGGAATTCTGAGTATGCATGTAATCACTACGAATTATGTCGGAAGATATAAGACATATGCTGGAAATATGAGGGCAAATGCACAAGGCCATCTACATTTAAAGGAGCCTTAATGAGCACAGACGCTGACACCTTGATTACACCCCTGCGGTTCTGAATGATGATATTCTGGAAAGCCGTCTCGAACCAAACAAGCTGATAGACCTTGGGTGAGCGCATCAATTCAGAGAACGGGGAAAGGGTTTCTCAGAAGAGAAATCATCTTGAGGGTAGGGATCAATACAAATGATTGCGAAATCACACGAATGTGTGATTTCATTTGCGTTAAAGTGGGCATGAGATGCAAATGAACCTGGATGCATCTTATAGATCTTACTGTAAACATTTCATGAGTCCATATGTTTCATTTTTAAAATGTGTTGACCTCGTAGACGCAGATGAACGCGAGTTTGAAGGATGTTTGAACGTCTGAAGTCAGGATAAACATCACAAAACAGAAGATCCTTCGTTATTTCCATTCATGTGGTGAAGACCAGCTTTTACATATGAGAATGGCACCGAGAAGTGCTTCAGCACATCTTGGCACATCTCTCCGGTGTTGGATCAGAAATAGAAAAAAGGCCAAAGAACACCACAGAATTTCTTTTAATGTATTTCTAAAGTGGCTTCTGACAGTAATCCGGGTGGCAAGGGGGCGGCAGGAAAGGAAGTGTGAAATTAAGATAGTGAACACTGTAGAAGGCAATACAAAAATCCTTCCTGGAGCCCAATAATCTGACACATTCGACAAAGAAACAATTAGTTCCATCTAATTTCTGCTGGCAAGAAACTGGAAGATTAGGATACTGGAGGATGAAGTGCGATATGTAGTTATTAATCCCTCAACGGCGTTCGCCTTTAGGGGGCAAGCCTGAAAGAGCGTTTATGCAGGTATGATTTATTCAACAGTGGCGCGAGAGCATCTGCCAGGTGTTATGGAAAGACCGGTAATATCAAAGGAGAACATGCACATTAATATTTGTTTTCCTGCACACCAAAAAGTGCGCCAGCAGGCTGTAAACGCCAGTCGACACTCAAAGTGACGCAGAAACCAGCAGGTGACAGGTAGGAAGCGCATGGAAACGCTTCCGAAAGACACAACAAAACTTCTCACGCATATAAAGTGTTTGACAAGAGAACAAAACGCACATACAAAAATGCAAGAACACCCAAAAAAAACACGGCAGGCAGGGTCCTACCAAGTATGTGCCACGGTGAAGCGCCTCTGCTTGTGGATGTTGTTGTTGAGAAGCATCCGTCGGAGGAGACGGGGGGAGTTCCGTGGCGACAGCCGGGGCGAAATGGAGGAGGGCGAGCGGCGGTGCCCTCGGGGTCGCTCCTGCTGCAGGAGGTTCTCCCTCAGGATCTTCACCAGGTCCTCATTCAGCCCGACGTGCTTGGGCATGGGCGGCACTGCCAGCGTGTCCTGGTGGCCCACGGCCGCTTGCTGGGCCATCCTCACGCTTCGCCCGTCCGTCTCCCGCTGCTGGGGGCAAAAACAAAAAAACGTCCACTAATCCGGCGGTAAACTCCCCAGGACGGGGAGAGAGAGGGTGAGCGAACGAACTCGGAGCGTCTCCGCAGACCCCGTGCGGGCTGCTCGGCGCACGAATGAGTGACTGGAATTAATCGGTGAAAGCGCGGGAGAGCAGAAGAGTGCGTGCTCCTGTCAGGACGACTGCCGAGCTGTGATGGTGTGCTTGTGAGAGAGAAAAGGAGAGAGAAAGAGAGGGAGGGAGGGAGGAGAGACAGAGCGGGCTGTCGATCTGCGGCGCTTCACTAACTGCTGACTGCAAGCCACCACTTTGCTAAAGAGCCATTCAAACTGTGTGTGCGCATGTGTGTGTACAGTATGGAGTGGCCGCTGCTGCCAAAAAGCAACTTTTCTTTTTTTTTTTCCCCTCTCCGTATGCTATTTGCCTGTGTAAATCTGACTAATTTATGACAAGGATGTGTGTGCGTTTGTGTGGGTGTGCGTCCAAAGAAAATTGTGTGTATTTGCTTATCCTTTGATCACCGAGCAGCTGTTCTAAATATGACTTTATTATGTAGACTTTATGCTGCCAAACGTCACAAAAAGAAAAGCCTCACGAGGTAAGGAGACACAAAGATTAATGAATCCTGACAGGAGCTGGCTATAAATGTTGCTTATGATCATCACAGCATGCTTATTTTAATAGCTGCAGGAAAGAAATAAAAATTTTTAATATCTCTAGCACTTCTCCTAGAAAATAAGATGAAATGGAGAGCAAACAAAGACTTTTACTGAAAGCAAACGTTCAGGCAAAAATGAAAATTCTGACATCATTCTGTCATCTTCATGTTGTTCCAAACCTGTATGACTTTCTTTCTTCTGTGGGACATAAAAGAAGATATTTTGAGAAATGGCTTAGAAATTGAAGTCAGTGGCCTCAAATCTTGTTTGGCTCCTCACGTTCTTCAAAACATATTCTTTAAAGGGGACCTATTATGCAAAAATTACTTTTATAAGGTTTGAACAGTTGTGTGGCTGCAATGATTATAACGGTAAAAATTCACCCACGCATTTTTTTTTTATAATCCCAATAAATCATAAAAACTCTGAACATGCCATTTCACATTTCTCTCTAAGATGATGTCATCGTAGGGAAAAAGTCCTGCCCATTTGTGACAATCTCTGCTCCATTAGCATAGACACAGAAATGAGTGAGAAGCAGCAGTCCACCATTACTAGAGATATACAATGTCAGTGCCAAAGAGGCAAGTGTTTTGGGATGCACCAATGAACATAGGAGTCTCCCTCCATCTTCTACATATAAGGCAAAACACCGCTACTGAGAGTTTCTCACGTTTTAGTACGTGAGACTGTCTGTATGCCAGAGAATGAGCTGTTGAAGCTCCACCCTCTTCTGAAGAGGGGTCTGCGAGCACCAGCTCATTTGCATTTAAAGGGACAAACACACAAACGCCACGTATTGGCTCATACCCTAAAAATTGCAATTATAACAAGCTATAAAAAATTATCTGTTGGGTATTTTAAGCTAAAACTTCACATACACACTCTGGGGACATTAGAGACTTGTTTTACATCTTGTAAAAAGGGACATAATAGGTCACCTTTTGACCTTTTTTTGACTTTTTGAAAAAACCTTTTAAATTTCCTATGATTGTTCTCCAAACAATAAAACCCAGTAAATTTACATGTCTTCTAAGAAGGTTTAGATGAGATCTCAACAATGTCTCAAACTGTGCTCAGGTTCTTCTGAAACCAAATATGATACTGTATTCATTTTCTTTCTGTTTTGAGCATTTTTGTAGCTCAAACCATAGAGAATGGCACTAGCAACTCCAAGGTCAAGGGTTCAAATCCCAGGAAATGCATGAAGTCACTTTTGATACAATGCCAAACGCATAAATGTAAATGAAATGTAAAGTTCTACTTAGGAGAAATTTCTGAGACTAAGGTCAAACTTACTCGTAACTCAATTAAAGAATTAGTTCATCCAAAAATGAAAATTGTCATTAATTACTCACCCTCATGTCATTCCAAACCCGTAAGACCCTTGTTTATCTTCCGAACGCAAATTAAGATTAAGGCTTTTTAAAGATTAGGAAATTAAGACTTTTAATGAAATCCAAGAGCTTTCTAACCCTGTATAGACAACAACGCAACTACCACATTCAAGGCCCAGAAAGATAGTAAGGTGAGTCATTAATGATTATTGGGTAAACTATCCCTTTAATTCTCCTGAGGTAGAAAAGAGCAACCCCTGAGCAATTGTATTAGCATCTCTCAAAAGACTCATTCTCCATTATACCAAAAATGATGATCATCGTACTAACATCAGACACAACATTGCTTGTAACAATAGGGTCAACGGCACCTTACTGCCTGTCTCTGTCACCTTCACTCACCTGAACCAGTGACACTATCATAAGCTTGTATTGAGATCTAGTCATTTAACAGATGCTGTGACCCGAAGCAATTTAAAGTGGACTTCTAACAGGGAGAATCCTCACGGTAGAAACCTGGGATTGCTGTAAGTGTTTTGCTGAAGGGCACAATGGTAATTCAGTGAGGAATTCAAACTCTTTCTGTTAACAGCCTAGATCTTTAATCACTACAACACATCACCCCCTGCTGACTGCAACAGACTGTCATTGGTTTCAAAGAAAACAAGCATCACATCACTAATAATAACCAATAATAAGTCTATGTGAGACATTAAGATAACCCTCTGGGCTATTTTGAGAGGAGAAGCTTTTAGCATGCTAACGTTTCATTAGTTCACATCTGTCTGTGTGAATACACTGTTGGCTTGCCAGATGTTATCACAAAATAATGTATTCACCTTTACACAATTCAAATTCAATACTCAGGCCAGCTGTCCAAGCCAATGTTTTCATACAGTGAATAAGGTTGTGAGCAAAACAGAGAGGCTCTTATTTCAGGATTTGAACTCTTGATATCTGGCAACCGCACACATGAAAGTTTGAATAGTAGAGGCATACACAGCAGTCCAATAATATTTGTTCTCCTTTTCTGACAAAAATACAAAGAAATGTTGTTAAAGTTTTTTTTTATATTAAAATACATTTTGTCTCGTCTTTTATCGTCAGCCATGTTGCACGTTGATATAGTCAAGAGTTATCATTTATTGATCTTATTATTGTCTCATTTTAGCCATGGGGGAAAAAGCTTGTCAACAAACAGTTTTTCAGTTTTCGTTAACAAAATGAACACTAGTTTCCAATACGATATTCACAAATCTGACATTTTGCAGAACATACAAACATAAAGCAGGAAATACTCAAAGCATTACATCCAACCTCTGTCTAAAGTGAGTAAGCATGCATTTAAGAACATCCTTTATGAAATCATCCCATGTGCTGTGAGCATGACCTCAGCAAGCACTTCAAACCGCTCCCCGAGCTGAAAATTGTGCTTCGCTTCCCTAAGATTGACTAACCACGTCTGCACTGCAGGAGGAACACCTTAGCCGGAAGATCAGGGGAGAATTAACACAAAATCCAAGAAGCTAGACAAAAATAGCTAAATGGACAGGATGATTGGTGAATGTGCAGGAAACCTGCAATTTGCTTGAAATGTGAGCAGTTCATTGTGAACAGAACCAAAGAAATCTGATGTACAGATGTGTCATCATGGATGATGCTACAGTTTCATCCTTCTGGTTTAGACAGACCACCTTAAAATGATGTATAATCAGTGTACATGTACAATGCAGCATTTTTATACTGCAAAATACTCCAAGAAACATATGAACATAGTGTGAAGGCCCAATTAAGAGAGATATATCAACATCTTAAGTGGTTTCTCTGTGGAAAAACCGCACAGTATTGGAAGTAATGTTAATATTTAATTGATTCTTTTTCTTGTTAAGAATTATTAATGTGACTTCAGATCAGCAGATTTTGCAAGAGCTGCACTCCAATTAAATCTCTTGATATCATGAAACAGCATCTGTCTCAGGCTGACCAAGTTATTAAAGTGTGTGCTTGCCTTGCCTATTGATGTTCTCATTTGCAGTGTATGATTTCTGTCATCTTTTGTCACCCTTACGGTACTTACATAGTAACCTATACATTGGAGCCTGATAAAAATGCATTTTTTAAAGAAAGACATCAGATGGATTTAGAGGATTTTGCATCTGAACTCCTCATATATATATATTAGAGCTGCAGAGTTAATCGTTAAAAGATCGAGATCGCATTTCAAAAATCCATACCATCGTTTCTAAATGACAACGATTCACCCGTGTTTACTAAACCATACTGGAACATTCAAATCTGAATGTTTCAAATCTTTCACACAGCTGTTTGCACAGAGAGAGCAGTTACCACGTTTGGGTAAGAAACAGCTTCACAAACAGTCTTTTCACCCACACAGTATTAATTCTGCCTTACAGTCATTCATGTTATCTCAGAAATATTGGGATAAGAGTTTTATAGCTTGGATATAAACACTGGTGTCTATGGTAGCAATCAAAACAGCAAATCTCCTTAAGAAAGTAACTGGCACTTCAAATAGACCAGTTCAGTGTTTGCAATTAGTGATTATGTTTTTTGGTGGGCGGAGCTTATCTGGTTGCAGAAAATGACGGTTTTTTAAGTAGCTGTCTATGAAGCCATGAAATAAAAGAATAAAAAAATGCCAATTTGAGTTTGTATTTCAAAATTCTGACTTTATTCTCACGATTGTGAGATATGAAAAAATAACGTGATTCTGTCTTATTTGAGTTATATTGAGATTGAGTTATAAAGTCCGAACTAGGAGATATTAACTTGCATTTGCGAGAAAAAAGACAGAATTGTGAGATAAAATCAATAAATGTCACGTAAAATATTAATATAAAATATAAACCTGTTAGGGCTAATACAATGCATCCCCTATGAACAGCGTATGTGAATATTACATAGACATATTGTTTAAATCAAATGTATGCTTTTTCTTCCACAGCTATGCATGCGCAGCTGCAAGTGACGTAACTGTGACATTTACCACTAATTGGTCTATAACGTTTGTAACGTTTGTGTCGGGGAGAATGGTGAAAAATTGTGCTTCACAACTCCAGAATCATACAGCTCTTATATATATATATATATATATATAAATAAATGATTTGATATGATCTAATAATAATAAATAAATAAATAATTTAGTTCAGGCAAGAATTACAAAATTTAAGTAAATTCTATATTAACTCAATTTAAGCTTGCAGAAATTAAAGTATGAATTTATGAGTATATTTTACTTGGAATTGTTTATGTTATGTTTACAAGGATTCTTTAAGTAAGTATCAAAGTTATGATCCCATTTTTCCCATCATGCACTGAGGGCATGAATAATTAAACAGGTTACATTTTTCACTGTTTTCGAGTTGTATTTACACTGTTTTATGGTTGCCTTTGTTGTTAGGTTTAGTAACTTACTGTTTTATGACATTTGGAGTTCATTTTCTACTTAAAATGACCCAATCATACCCAAACACTATCTACTGATTGTTACTGTCATTGTGTATGGTGTACCAAGTATTCATTGATTGGTGTACCAATCATTTTATTGAGTGGACATATTATTTTAACAAGATAACAAGCTGTATACCTGCTTACTTACATGTTTGTAAGTGATCCACAAAGTTTAATAGCATGCTTTTTTTCCCAGTGCTACATTGTTTGAATAAATTTTATAAATCATGACATGAGTGAAATGTACTTGAGTATTGGCAGATTTAACTTAAAATAATTAAGTAGAAATTATTCATCAAACCACGTTAAATTTACTTATTTCCTTTGGTAACTTAGTTAAGTAGATTTTACTTAATTCAATATTTAAATTTTACTTAAAATTTATGTGTGCAAAAACTTGCAAAACAAAAATTAAGTAAAGCTTACTTGTTTTTTTCAGTGTATAAATATATTTTTATATATATATATAATATATATATATATATATTGTATATATGTATATATATAATATATGTATAATATATTACACACAATTTGATCAATAATACAGTAAATATTGTGAAATATTATTACACAATTTAATATTTAATTTAATATAAAGTTAAAAACACGATTTATTTGAAATAGAAATCTTCTGTAACATTAGAAATGTCTTTACTGTCACTTTTGATCAATTCAATGCATTATTGCTGAGTAAAAGTATTAATTTCTTAAAGAAATAACTTTAATTGATCCTTAACGTTTTGAACGTCTGTGTGTATGTAACCGCAAGTAATGTTAAAGGGATAGTCCAAGAATGAAAATTCTGTCATTAATGACTCACCCTCATGTCGTTCCAAACCCGTAAGACCTTCGTTCATCTTCTGAACACAAATTAAGATATTTCCGAAAATTCTAAATTCGAGAGTTTTCTGACCCTGCATAGACTACCATGTTCAAGGCCCAAAAAGGTAGTTAGGACATCGTTAAAATAATCCATGTGACATCAGTGGTTCAACCGTAATTTTATGAAGCTATGAGAATACTTTTTGTGTACAAAGAAAACAAAAATAACGACTTTATTTAACAATTTTTGCCCAGCCTTACTTGAACCAGAATTTACAGAGGATGAACTGAGAAAGATGGACGTTCTACGTCGGAACGACAGCTCCTGCGTCAGCAGCACCACGGACTGACACGGAAGAAAAGAAATAGTTGAATAAAGTCATAGCTTCATAACATGACGGTTGAACCACTGATGTCACATGGACTATTTTAACAATGTCCTTACTATCTTTCTGGGCCTTGAACGAGTTAGTTGTGTTGCTGTCTATGCAGGATCAAAAAACTTCAAATTTCATCAAAAATACCTTCGTTTATGTTCCGAAGATGAACGAAGGTCTTACGGGTTTGGAACGACATGAGAGTTAGTGATTAATGACAGAGTTTTTACTTTTAGGTGCACTATCCCTTTAATATTTAATCTCTTTCTTGTTAAGAATTATTAATGTGACTTCAGATCATCAGATTTTGCTAGAGCTGCACTCCATTAAAATCTCTTGATATCATGAAACAGCATCTGTCTCAGGCTGACCAAGTTATTAAAGTGTGTGCTTGTCTATGGATGTGCTCATAAGATGTTGGTCCCTGGCCTGAACGTGCCCCGTCTTGAAACTGCCTCTGGATTTCAGCTCATTACTTCAAGGACACAGGACATAGACATTCACAAGCGCTAGCTCTGAGCTGTCAATCTCTTATCTATAAACAGCCCCAAAAAAAAGGAGCGTAAAACATAGTGCTCGCGATTAAGAGACATTAAAATACACCATATGGTGGATGCATCATCTCAATTTGCTTTCACTTCAAAATGTCACAATACGCTCACAGCTTGTGATATATTAAGGAATATAGGGATGTTGTGATTTGAACTGCTGATTTGATACCCGTCACCCTTTTTTGGACTGTCAGAATGCACATATGGCATCAGGCCACATCAATGAGTGCATGTTCTTTGGCTTGTGTCATAGTGACTGGTAGAGCACTGCATTGTGTGTTCGCTTCCCCTCCCCACTTCTCCCTGCATGACGTCTGTGTGTGTTTCTCCACTGTTACCCTTGGCAACATGGATGGAGAGAGACAAGTGTGTGTGTGTGTGGTAAGAATTGACTCAGAGCTAGAGATTTAACAGAGGAATGAAAGGAGACTAATCCACAGAATGCAGCTCCAAACCCAGTGCTGGTGATGTTCACATACATATGCATGCATGAACGCCTCATACAAACACTCTCTGGGTCAATCGCACACAACCAGAACAGAAATATGAAACATGTCTCATGTCATATTTCACCCTAAAAATATAAAAAAATATTTTGTGCTTGAAGAATATTAACCTTCATTTTCTGATTTTTATTTTTTTATCATGGTGACAATAATTTCATTTAATTAAGCACATTTCACCCTAGGAATCTTATTTTCATTACTGTGATATAAAGTAAACAAATAATATATCATGATCATAATAATACTTTTACAAAAATAATAATAATAATAATCATAATAATAATATTATTATTTTTATTAGTAATAGTAGTAGGCAAGACAAGTTTATTCAACATTTAATACAAAATACTAATTTCAAGTGCACAATTATAAAATAATCATTATAAATGTTTAAGAATTAAAATTAAAAAGGTAAAAAAAGGTAAACGTAAAGATTCTCAGAAGGTGTTTTGAAATAATTAAAAACAAATGAGAAGAAAAAATATTTATTAATAATTATTAATATTACATTTTATTTAGATTTGTATTAATAATAATTTATGAAAAACATTAATATTACTACTATCACAAATAATAATAATAATAATTATTATTATTATTATTCATTATTTTTGTATTTTATATTCTTTCTAAATAAGAATATTGATTTTATATTGCCTATAATTTAGATTTGTATTATTTTATATCATTACATTTTTTAACATAATTAAAAGAAATAATACGAAAAAAGTATTATTTTATAATAATAATTATTATTTTTATTACATTTTATTTAGATTTGTATTAATTCATGAAAAATGTATTAATTAGCATTACTACTATCACTAATTATAACAATAATAGTAATTACTAGTAGTAATTTAAATTAATTATTAATAATCTATTAATTTTTCTTAATTTTATATTCCTTTTAAATAAGAATATTTATTTTATATTGGTTTTAATTTAGATTTTTATTTTATATTATCATTTTATATAATTATATTATTTTTTTACCACAATTAAAAACAAATAATAAGAATAAAGTATTATGATTATTATTATTATTACATTTTTATTTAGATTTGTATTAATAATAATTTATGGAAAACATTCATTAATAGTATTAATATCACTATTTAGAATAAAAATAATTATTATTATTAATTATTTAAATATTTTATATTCCTTTTAATAAGAATATTTATTTTATATTGGTTTTAATTTAAATTTTTATTGTTTTTATAATTTTATTTTACATTATTATATTATGTTATAACAATTAAAAACATAAAAGGAAAAGCATAATAATAATAATAATATTAAATTATTGTTTAGATTTGTATTAATAATAATTTATGAAAACATTATTAATATTACTATCACTATTTAGAATAGTAATAATAATAATAATAATAATAGTAATAATAATAATTATTATTATTATTAAGTTTTATGTTATATTTCTTTTTAATAAGAATATTTATTTAATATTGGTTTTAATTGATATTTTTTATTATTATTATAAATTATTCTATTTTTATATATTAATTATTATTAACATTTTATATAAATAATTATAATTCTTTTTAAAGTTTAAACTACACATCATGATAGTATTTGTTACACTGCCTATTGATAAAAATCATTTGGATAAAACTATTTTTAAAAGCTACTGTATCACATTAATGCAAATTAAATGAGAATCAAAAATAAACTGACATTTTGAGCACCTCTGTTTCTTCTCACACTTGTGTATCTAATTAAATCACTATTAGGAGTAATTAGAAAATTACATAATCATAAGTAATACTGCCGGATACATTATGTAATGAGAAGTTGGAAGGAAAATGTGCTTGGAACTCGGAAAAAAGCCTTAATTTTTTTATTTTCTAACCTGAACATGTTTTTGTGATATTCACGGTGTTTCATGATATCCTCTACCACCAACCATGCCAAGTTGAATCCTCAAAGCGCATAGACAGTCACGAATGTATTGAACATCCATAAATGCAAAGTGTCTGTCTCTTTGTGTGCAGAGTTGATGAGGCTGCACGACCTCTGCGGCCATTTAGCAGTTCATTCGCACAGACTGACTAACTGCCTTCCAGCTGATAAGGGAGAACTCTTTGCCAGAGCACTTTGTGTGAATCATAGCAGTGGCACCCTTCAAACATAACCGTATAAAAAGACCCTTTTTAAAAGTCTGGCATGCTGAGAGAACAGTGGTATAAAAGGATGTCCTCAAACAAGTTCAATCAAAAGTAAAGACGTGACATCTTTTCACACACTTTGCGATTTTAGCATTATTGCAGAGGTTGTCATACCCTAGTGCCGTCAGCACTTCAAAAATCAAAGTAGAAAAAAAAACAAACTAAAATTAGATCACATCGTTGTGTGCCAGCAAGCTTTCAATGGAATAATGGAACAAATTTAGATTCTAAAACAAACTATACTGTACTTATTTTAGAAACAGGAGAACAAAGTAACTCCAATCCACATCTGTAGTGGGACTAAAAGAAAATGACAGGAATTTTCTATTTAAAGGAACGGTTCCTTCAAAACATAAGTTTAACAGATGTGGTCACTGTAACCGTCTCTGTTTTACAGGAGAATTAAGAGCATGTGCATTTGAAACAGGATTAGTAATATATATACATATATATATATATATATATATATACACACACACACACACACACACACACACACACACACACACATATATATATATATATATATATATTAATTTCTTCATTTTTGGGATTACAATGTCCCCAATTAAAAAACAGCATTGGAGAGCTTGACAGTAAAACATCTCCCTCTACTGGATGAAAACTGTATGTGTACTACTGTATTAATGTGTACTATGTAACTACTATATATAGCACACCTACTTACATATTTACACTTATAAACACACTTTTTATATAAATATTTATATTTATATAATATTTATATATTTATTTAATTAATGACAATGTTTAAAATGTATTAAAGCGGTATTTATAAATATATCAATTACTTATAAATATATAAATAAATAAATATTATATATATATATATACATACACACACATATATAGTACATATATATATATATATAATACATATATAATATATAATACTTATATATTAATTTAATTAATGACAATGTATACATTTTATTAAAGTAGTATTTATTAATATATAAATTTATATACATACTTATATAATATCTTAATTTAATTAATGACAATGTATAATATATATATATATATATACATATAGTACACACACTTACATATATACACATAAACAATTTTTATATAAGAATTTATATAATACTTATATATTTATTTAATTAATGACAATGTATAAAATTTATTAAAGTAGTATTTATAAATATATAAATATAGAATAAATATAAAAGGTCCAATAAAATACAAATGCTTTTAATCTGAAAAATCTAAAAATACTTATATTAAATTGTAAATATTTTATTTATATTGCTAATAATTTTTTTATTTTAATTGGTATTAATCATTTTAGAATTATTTTTTAAACTTTTGTCATGATAAGATATAATGTTAGCACACAGCATATTGTTACACTATATTTTTTAGATTTTTTAGATTTTAGATTTTTTTTTTTTTTTTTAGAGATTTTATCTTTCTGAAAATTCATCTTATATTATTATTATTATTATGTGCTTTTGTCGTGGATAAATTAAGATTGGCCTATAATTCAGAACTGTTGAACTTAAATCACAATATTAAATTAACTTAATACCATAAAACACATAAACAATATTTAAACTTTATCATCAATTTTTTTTTTAACTACAGGCTGTAATATTGGACAAATCTATAACTCACTATTGTATATTGTAATTTTACTTATTTTACAACTATAATAGTTCTTTTAATAAACATAGTTAATATTATTAAAGAACTGTAGACTTAAAACAAACAGTGACACAATGAAACACAACATTAACTTAACGTAACATCATAAAACAAATTAAAAATATTTACATTTTCTTTTTAACTACAGGTAGTAGTATTTATTTGACAATAGCTATAACTTATTTCAGTTAATGTATATTGCAATTTTAGTTATTTTACAATAGTAATTGTTCTTTTAATAAAAACAGTTAAATATCCACAATAGGTTAATAAAAGATACAATAATATTCAAAATACCAGGGACAGATAAAGAGAACTGCTTTCTTTTGGACACAAGAGGGCATACCAGCATCAGGGAAAAAAACATCTCATTTCTACATTCAACTCTCAAATTATTATTTAAAATAGCACTGTAAAATTTGGAGAGCTACTTTTATTGCAAACCATTTTTACCTGATGCATATCAGAAGAGGCCAATATCTACTGGTGTATTAAGCACCGTTATTTGGTTGCAGGACGAATCGTTAAGATAAAAAAATAAGACATTTCTGGACACTGCAAAATCAATCCTGTTTCTGCTCTTATCATTGTGCACCATCACAAACATGTTTGATAGTTCTGTAAAAGCTTGGAAGACCAAAACAAGGCATCACATTCCCTTATATATCACAGATAACAGAGTTTGCTTTGCACAATTACTTTTACTCTCCACCTTTCCTCAGGTTCATTTCCTTTGTCCACAAAAACCCAAAACTCCTCATCTAATATCAGATCCTCTTCTATCCAATCTGTTTTAACAAGTGATAATGCTTGACTCATTCTGTTGTCACCTTGAAAATGTTTAGGGAGCTTGTCCTCACTAGAGAGTAACCTTTGGGATCCGACAGCCGATGTCTTGGTCACACAAGTTGTTTTTCTATCACTGGCCTCGACAGGGCTTATTCTCTCCTTAACGATGCATCTCGCAGCTTTGGCACGAATAATATTTTGGCTGCGTGTCAGATCTGCTTCTGTTATTCAACTTTCTGAGCCTCACAGTGGCTAGCCTCCTTCACGCTGACACGGTTGTTTCATGTAATACTGTCAGACACTTGCGACAAGCTCCAAGGGTAAATGCAAAATCAAGACATTGACAGCTCTTACGCGCACGCATTAAAAATGCAAAACGGCGCACCTGCCAAGGGAGGCAGTTGTAATTGCAAAAAAAAGAAAAACTGCTTGCTGTCTTAAAATATGACAACTTCACAAAATATGGTGCAAATATGGCTGAAAATATTTCCACACTAAATTTTAGGCGATTTTAGGCAAACTGTACAAGCTGCTTTTTTCTCTACTGAGAAGCTCAGAAGATGTGGAAGTCATATTGACCATTTTTATGATACAGTTGAGGTCAAACATTTACATACACCTTGCAGAATCTGCAAAATGTTAATTATTTTACCATTTTTTATTTAGTACCGACCTGAATAAGATATTTCACATAAAAGACATTTACATATAGTCCACAAGAGAAAATAATAGTGCATTTATAAAAATGACCCTGTGCAACAGTTTACACACACTTGATTCTTAATACTGTTGTTACATGAATGATCTATAGCTGTGTTTTTTTGTGTTTAGTGATAGTTGTTCATGAGTCCCATGTTTATCCTGAACAGTTAAACTGCCTGCTGTTCTTCAGAAAAATTCTTCAGGTCCCAACATTTCTTTGGTTTTTCAGCATTTTTGTGTATTTGAACTCTTTCCAACGACTGTATGATTTTGAGATCGATTTTTTCAAACTGAGGACAACTGAGGGACTCATGAACAATGGGGGAACTATTACAGAAGGTTCAAATGCTCACTGATGCTCCAGAAGGCAAAACGATGCATTAAGAGCTGGGGGTGAAAACTTTTTAAATTTAAAGATCAGGGTAAATTTAACTTATAATTTACAGTATAATTTAAATTTAACTTAACTTAACGTATGTTCTTTAGCTTTTGAAGGGCAGTACTAAATGAAAAAAAAAAGATATTTAGGCAAAATAAGAAAAATGTACACATCTTCATTCTGTTCAAAAGTTTTCACCCCCCAATGTGAAAAGATGGATCTTAAAATCATACAGTCACTGTGGGAAAAGGTTCAAATACACAAAAATGCTGAAAAACCAAAGACTTTGTGGGACCTGAAGGATTTTTCTGAAGAACAGTGAGCAGTTTAACTGTTCAGGACAAACAATGGACTCATGAACAGCTGTCACTTAAAAAAAAAAAACACAGCTGTGAATCATTTAGGTAACAACACAGTATTAAGAATCAAGTGTATGCAAATTTTTGAACAGGTTCATTTTTATAAATTCAGCTATTATTTTCTCATGTGTACTACTATGTAAATGTCTTTTATGTGAAATATCTTATTCAGGTCAGTACTAAATAAACAATAACATGCATTTTGTATGTTCCCTCTTATTTTGGTAAAATAATTAACATTTTGCAGATTCTGCAAGGTGTATGTAAACTTTTGACCTCAATTGTACTTGTATGTTGCTTTTTTCTGTCCATTTAATAATCATCCTGATCTCAAAAAAAAAAATAAAAATCATAATAAAACTTATGCTTTCACTGTAACAGTTGTCTTCAGATCTAATTAAATACTTCAAAATTACAAATCGAAGCAGAAACATGCTTTAATAATTAACACATTTACTGTTGCTACACCACCTAATCAGACATCAAGTCAAGAACAAGACCAGTGTGCATTCAAGGCAGGGTGAGACTGAGTCAAGACCAGGCCAGACCAGACCAGCACTTCATCTGTAAGATCCAGATTAACTGCCTGAGAAATGTCCTGATGAAATAATATTAAGTCATTTACACTACAATTACAATTGTGTAAATAATGTTATGAGATGAGATGTTTTAAATATAAAATTTGGAATATACAAATATGATGGTGAAATAAAAAGATACACTGATGTTAATCAAAAATGATGATAAAATTATAAATAAAGCTAAAAGCAATAGTAGGTGGCAGCAAATTACTTAATGAGTGAATGAGTGATTTACTAAACGATTCGTTCAAATTAGCCGATTCATTTATTAACAAAACACAGCTGTGTGTTGCCCAGAAATGCAAAACAATTCGAGACAAGAGTCTTCAAGACCAAGACCAGTTTAGAGTACTACAAAACTAACTGTTGCCATTCCAAAATATTAAAGGGATAGTAATACCGTAGCTTAATAAAATTCTGATTGAACAACTGATCTCACATGGACTTTTTAACAATGTCCTTACTACCTCTCTGGAACTTGAACTTGTTAGTACCTTTGCTGTCTTTGGAGGGTCAGAAAGCTCTTGGATTTCATCAAAAATATCTTAATTTGTGTTCTGAAGATGAATGGGTTTGGAACAACATGAGGGTGAGTAATTAATGACAGAATTTTCAGTTTTGGGTGAACTATCCCAAAATATCATGCCTGTAAGTCCTGCATTGATTCAGTCTTCAACATATTCAGTAGCTTTTAACTAATAAATAAAGGAGACATCAGATGATCATTTTCCCCAAGTTGGCATGATTCTTTAGGGTCTTCATGAAATGTCTGCAAAATAATTGGATAAAAATTCCTCAATGGTCATGTAAAACAACAACATTTATACCTCGTCAAAAATAGCTCTGTTCGCAGTGACTCATTTCAGTGCATGTCTCTTTAAATGATAATGAGCTACTGCTCACTCCGCCCCTCTCTTCTATTTTATGTGCATTCTGTGGCACGTTACAATCAAAAACAAAACTAATCCACTGCATCCTTAGTGGCTCTAATGTTGCAAGAAAATGAACTCTTATGTTCACTTTTACATCCAACTACAAAAAAAAACAACTGCATTGCTTACGAGACATTGTTGTCGCTACAGCTGCTTGAGCGCGGAGAAAATGGAAACTGACTGAGGGCGGAAATATGCTAATAAGGGACAGTCTGCATTAAAAAAAAAGGAATGAATGGATTTATATCATTGTAGGGTGGTTGTGTCCACACACTACTGAGACACATTTATATGCAAACACCATGTAAAAGTGAATTTTGCATGCGATGTCCCCTTTAAAACCACCAATAGGCAAACATTTGTAGGCTAAGTGATACATTTTAGCTTAAAACTTGTAAATTTCACTAAAAAGATGACAACTTTGAGGCAATATTCATTTTTTACCAACAATGATCACAGAACTTAATCACCAAAATAAACTGCATTCAAAATCCATTTTGCTCAAAAATCTCAAAGGCCATGATGCCTCTGCCCTTTCCTGCAAGGAAAGGTTCAGCTCAGATATTCTGCATTAAATTTAACACAAGTGCAGGTAAACAATGACAGTATTTTGATTTCGGGGTGAACTGTTTTTTTTTTTTTTTAGAGCTGCTCTATAATGAATTAGTGTCAAAATAATTCCCAACATGAAGGAAAGACACTTGAGACACTAAGCGTTAGCAAGGTCTCATTTCTAAATGACATTTTTTTCATTACTTTTTCATATTTAGCAATAAAAAAAATTGTAAAAGTTCAAATAGATCTGATATTTTTATGATTTATGACGCATTTACCAGGGGGTTGACTCATCTAGACCAAAATTGTCATGCTTTTGAATGTCGATCTCCACGCAGCACTCTATACAAAATGCATTTGTAATCAGAGCGCTGTAAAATGACAAGCCTTAGGTCCGCTTTTTCTTTAATCAAAATATTCACAGACAGGAGCATGACGGTGAAAAATGTATTTTTCACAGAAAGATACAAGCCTAAATGCAATCATAGTGACAAACCAGGATGACAGTCGGGACAAAGGCAGTGTTTATGTTAATTCACACTGTGGCACCTGCTTTCTATCCTGACACCCGAACTCTCACTGACTTCTTATGAGTGTACTTGACAAAACAGCATTAAGTAGCACTACACCTGACGATAAGATGAATATTTAGGGTGGAAAATAATATATCACATTCACCGGCAAACTGTTAGAAAAAAGTTCTCTCACTAAAGAAAACAAAAGGTTAGTCTCCTTGATGGAATGACCTAGATATGTCAGCTGAGCAGGAACAACAGCCTGGCGCTCTGCAGAAACACCTAAACGCTATAGAACAGACAGCAGGGTTCACCGTGACCTTGTGACCTCATCAGGAGGAGACAGCCACGGGAGGAATTTCAAAACACCGAAACCCGAAAAGGTCTTTCTCATTAGACAACATGTTCATACGCACACCATTTTTACAAAACAATATCCATACAAGCCTTTATTTTGATAGAAAAGTACATATATTTAATATTGTACAAATACTGCCCCTTCAAAAATAAATGCAATAAAGTAAAAATGACTTTTACAAATTTTTACAAATTACAAAAAATGTAAAGGTACCAACACTGCTCCTTAAAAAATAAATAAATATAAATACAAAAAAAAAAAAAAGAATACATTTTTATTATTTTTTCCCCAAATTACTGACATATTTACATGACATTTAAATAAACAAATACAAAAACCATTAAACTGAAATATACTTGTTCATGTAATTGCAGCCAATGCTCTATTTTTCTCCAAGTTTTCAATATGCGTTTTTTACATCAGCTCTCCTACACTAATTTCTTGTGCGAGGCGTTTGTCCACCCAAAAATAACAAAGTTGATTGTCTTTGTTGTAGCTCCTTTAAGAGGAAGTGGTGTTTTGGAAATTCAAGGTTTGGCACATGGTCAGTCTCGAGCCTGAAGAGAGGGCCGAGGACAGAGCATTTACCAGAAACAGGTCACGTTTTACTGAGGGAGGTGGGCATAACCCATGGGGCAAGAACTCCTAAAATAGACTACCGGCCTCCACTGTAATCATCATTCAGAACACATGCAGCAATGGCCTTCATTCTGTCCCACTCAGTAACCAAAATGCATGGAAAAAGATTGCACAACTAGGGCATACATCTCTTGTTCGCTTTTGCATGTTTTATTTTGCCCATTTGTTTACGATTATACAAATAAAATCTATCTCTCTCTCTATCTACCTACCTACCTATCTATTTTATGAATTAATAAGTATATAAAATATTTTAATAATATATATATACATATATATATATATATATATATATATATATAAATAGAAATAATAAAATATATTATATAATAATATAAACATAATATATATTTTTTAAATAGATAATATAATAATTTAATATAACATTATAGTATCTATTCTAGATATTGTTAATATAACAATATATATACAAATTTATATCTATCTATCTATCTATCTATCTATATATATATATATATATTACATCTAAAATTCTCAAATTATTTAACATTTTCTATTTTATATATATATGTGTGTGTGTGTGTGTGTGTGTGTGTATACACACACACTTATTCATTTAAACAATAATAATTTACACAAAATTATTTGTCTCTTTTATCAATTTATCAGAATTACTGTATTATTTATTAAGCATATAATTTTAAATAATATTATTAATAATTTTTTAAATAATATAAAAATATAAAATACTAATATATTTATATCTAAAATATATTTATATATTTATACTATTTAAAAGCTAAATAAAAATATACAAAAGAAAGTATATGTATAGTATATAAAAAATAAAGTATATTTTTAATATAGAAAACATATATTATATTAATATATATAAAAACATACATCAAACATTATATATATAGACAGATAGATGGATAGAGATAATATAATAATGCAAAATATGTATAAATTTATAATATACATATTATATATATATATATATATATATATACAAACATACACACACACAGAAAATATAAATACTTAAAATAATTTTTATATTTAAAATATTTTATATAATACTATATAAAATATGAAATACTTTAAATTTAACGTATATATTTGTATATATTATATATTATATATTTAAAAGCTAAATAAAAAATATACAAAGTATGTCTAATATATAAAAAGTATATTTTTAATACATAAAATTTTTTATATATATTAATAAATAAAAAGAAAAAAAATATAATATACACACATTATGAATCTAACATATATATATATATATATATATATACACACATACAGAAAATATAAATACTTAAAATAATTTTATTTTTAAAATATTGTATATAATACTATATAAAAATATGAAATACTTTAAATTTAACGTATATATTTGTAGTTATATATTTAAAAGCTAAATAAAAAATATACACAGTAAAGTATGTCTAATATATAAAAAGTATATTTTTAATATATAATTTTTTATATATATTAATAAATAAAAAAAAAAATATATAATATACACACACATTATGAATCTAACACATATATATATATATATATATATATATATATATAAAATACATAATGTAATAATTTAAATAGATATAAAATTATTCTTTGTCATTTAAATAAAGTATATGTTTAATATATTTAAATAAAATAGATCACAAAAAAGATATCATAAAAAAAGGTACAAATATTTTTGTCATATATTAGAATCATTGTGTAAAACATTTAAAAGGCTAATAAGTCACACAAAAGGTGGTCAACAGCTGCATTAGTATCTGTCACAGACGATGAACTGAAAGTGAGGGTAGGTATGTATTATCCTTCTATCTGATGTCCTGTGATCTATTCCTTCCCATTCCCAACACATGGATCAATCTGCGGGACCACAGAGCTGAAAGACTCCCTCTTCGGGGGGTCTAACACTTCAAGGAGATGGGAAAACCAAGGAGGCTAGCAGTGAAGCTGGCCTATCGCCTCCCTGGAAACCATTTCTTCAAAAGGCTTAAGGAGCCATCACAACAAACAGCAGAAAAAGCCAATAACACACCTACAGACACAGAAAACCCAACAAAAAATACTTCACAAATGGTTTATTTCCTCCTAAACAACAAAGCGTATTAGTCACCAACCTGATTTACGACACCAGTGTGGACCAAATGTAAAACTAAATATTTAAGAGTTTTTAAGGCCCGTCTGTTTTGCCTGCCCCCCTGGCATGAAGAGAATATTACACTTTATGTCCAGCAATTAATCTCATGTACACCCACGTTTCATTGAGACGCTGACTTCAGGCTGTGCATTGCCAGAAGCTCCAGTAGGGTCCTCTCTCAGCCAAGCGAAACGGATAAAAAAAAGTCATTAGTGCTCTAATAAAACAAGAAAAACTGAAGTAAAAGACATTTCATTACATTGCTCTCTAGCACTGAACAATTCTACGTGCTCAGTCACACCGCCTGCCGTAATTCAGGATGTCAACATATAAGGAAACAACATAAAGGAGTCTCTATCTGTGTCTATCAAAGAATGGTCTGAAATTTTCAAACCATGACATCTCATTAGAGTAGTGAGTCCAGTACATACCACATGGGTCTGGTGCCCATTTATTGCACAGACCTTCAATTCTATTGATTTACATTGATTATGCCTTTATATTTAAAATCCTGACATACTTTATTAGGATATGTTATGTAACATGTATGATAAATGAGAGACAGACTAGATACTCTTGCAGATCTCTAGGGGCGCAAGAAGGGAAAAAAACAAGACAGACAAAACAGAAGATTCCTGAACAAAGCAGCACTCGAAAGAAAGCTCAGGTTGCACCTTGACAAGGTAATTGGTCATCAGGGAAGCAGAGGAAAGAATTGTACAAGAAACGGCACAGAGGAAAACAACAACAACAAAAAAAAAGATTGCAAATTGGCCGTTTTTGTATGTAAAAAGCAGAGAACATTGAGTTCTGATGTTATTCTGCCTTACATCATAATACTACATTATTTCAGTTTGCTGTTTTTATTTATATCTCTATCAACAGTGTTGACTATATTTTGAAATAATGAAAATAAACACACATACATTGAAGCCGAAAAACAATTTTACATCTATATAGACATACAAATAAACACATGCATGTTCACGTGAAGTAAGTCAGACAAAACTTAGAAATACTGTAGAACAGGAAAAAAAAAAACAATTTGCCGTCTCAGAAAGCTGTCAACAATTGAGCTGGCATCTCATAAATATTCATAGGCCTTCTATCAAACCATTGAGCTATATGGATGGTCTTTGCATCTCATTTGCATAATCTACATTCAGTGTAAGTACTCCTATGAAGCAAATAAAGAAAGCGAGTGACAGGCAGCTACAGTTTTCAGTTCATATTCATTGTATTCACCAGAATTAACTTGAACCATACGTTCAGCAATGATTTTACCAATAGCATCATAGCATCATATTTAAATGCTCTGACTTGTTCCTAGAGGACCATGTTCCCACCTGGCTTCATTATGGAGGAAAACAAAGTTATTATGTTGGCAAATGTCTTGAGGGCTTTAAGTCTATGCATAGGTAAGGATGGTTTTGAATAGGAAACTGACACTGTTCGTGTACGTGTATGACTGTATAGCAAGGCATACAGTGAGGTCCAAATGTCTGAGAGCACTATTGAAATTGCAATATTTTGCATTATCATCAGCTTTTAATATCTCAAGTTACATGAACTCCACGTTCGTGAGTAACCTGATGATAATGCTTTCCAGGATTATTAAAGAGTGCTCCAAAACTGATCATGTGCTTCAACATCTGACCATCTGTACAGAGCAGTTCACATGATTACAATGTTACAAATTCGATTATTAGATTAGTGTCCTAGAAATATTTCTATTTATGTCACAATGTCTTAGCATTTCAGAAAATTTGAAACAAAAACTTTCCATTGATTTCCAAGGTTAAATTAGATTTTGATTCCTGTTTCTCAGTGTGTTCTCAGACCCTGAGATCCCACTGCATGTTAAAGGAGACTTATTATGGCCCTTTTTACAATGGCCACGTACACACTGCAATTTTCAGGAGTTACAACCGCATTTAAATGTGGGAGTCCCGTAAATTACAGTTCCGTGTGTGTACAGAACAGCACCATTTTGGCGTCTTGCGGGAGTGAATAAGAATTTAGCTGTTTGGGATCTACCATTTTTTGGCTAAAGACTCTTTTTGACCGTCGATTTTGCAAAACTACCACTCATACTCGTGCTGTGTTTTGTTTACACCCAGGAGACTGCTTTAGAGAGCGCTGTCTTGCAGTGTTGCCATGTCCTCATATTTACAAGTACTTTTAGGCATGTTGTTTGGTCTTAGCTCATAAAGCTTTAAAAACTTTATAATAAAGTGGACTTGCGGATATATATGATATATGACTTTTTGGTTTTGGTGTTATAAAACACAGCAAATCGTGCTTGTTCTTGTTTGTTGTTTTTTTTTTTTTTTTGTGAAGATATGGCAACACTGAAACTTTACTGCAGGGCTCCTATATATAATATTCAAGTCTCAGGTGTTCCCAGAATGTGTCTGTGACATTTCAGCCCAAAATACCCCACAGATCATTTATTATATCACTTTGAAAATGCCTATTCTGAGTAAAAGCAGAAACGCACTGTTTCATGCATGTCTCTTTAAATGCAAATGAGCTGCTGCTCCCCGCCCCCTTTTCCAGAACAGGGCTGTGCCTTTACAGCTCATAACGCAGATAAACATGTTTGGTTTTAATTATCATATCTATAGCACTGAAATCATGCATTTTAAAAAACAATTTATTTTTAATGTCGTATTGCGCTTAAACTGTCGAAGGTTGCCGAAAAAGGCTTACCAAAATGAAGTTTACTGAGTTGTCCTTTTTCACATTTTCTGAGTTGATAGATACACTAGGGATGCGATTATAGCACTTAAACACAGAAAAAGTCAATTTTTCATGATATGTCCCCTTTAAGCAAATCACTTCGTCTTAAAATGGGTTGAAAAGACTGTCAAGCTTTTAAATGTTCTGCACATTAAACCTCTTACATCCGTTATATTATTAAACAGAAGGGGGTTAAAATGTGATGCACGGTTCTATTCCTGACATAACTACAGTATTCTTATTACACTTACTGACAGGCATTTACAGACAGGATATAATCACTGTAATTTGTTGTTAGCTTTAACACATAAAAGAGAAAAGACATGACTAACGCACTGGAAATCCATTAAATCCAAGACGAAAACAAATAAACCACAATCACTATTGTAATTGCTGAAGTCTTTGTCTACCTCACATCTGTGACCTTCCATTATGCTTTAAGCCAGGGTGACCTCTGAGGCGAACGGTGCGTGCAGCCAGGAGACCAATCAGAAAGCAGTCGCTCTCGAGGAGTCCCCCAAGTAATCCTGGACAACATTACCTCAAGCGAAAGTAAAAGATCTCATTCTGTTGTACTGCCAGGCACAAATGCATGTGTGTGCGTGGTCAAAAATAGATCACACATGCTTTGTTCTGACACTGATGTCTCGTCTTTTGCTTTGTCACCAAATGAATATTAATTTGCAAATAATAAAACACATCAGCAAAAAGTGATTCAGATTTACTGATCTCATTTTCTCCAGTACGTTTCATCTTTTCCTCTCTAACGCGTCCTTGAGCCCTCCTATATTAGGTGTGTGGGTTTCTGAGATCATTCATGCAAGAGATTCTCTATTCCTTTATAAACTGCATGAAGCATAGGCAAACAAATGATAGGCATACAGATCTCAAATATATTGCATTTCAGTCACTGCACCTCCCATTCCCGAGCCGAGATGATGTACGTTCTCTATTGTTGCCAGGGAAAGCGGCATAGTAAGCCGAGCGTGAGTCATAAACACAGGTACAGGCTGCAGGTAGTCTAACCCCTGGGATCAGTGCATCCAGCTTAAAAGACCGGACCTAATCCTCCAGAGGTGTCGTGTAACGCCAGCTCAAAACCTTGGAGGGAAAAGGGACATGATTGCATGCATTTGGATCAAAACAGAGGAGAACAGATTAAGAAACATTTATTCCTGAGAGTCATATTGTGGTATATATGGAAGAAATGTGTCATCTGGTAGATATTCAGCTATACTGGTTTATATAACCATATACTAAAATCAGACTTAAAAGGCCATAACCAAAACTTATTTCTATCTATCTATCTATCTATTTTTTTTCATTTTTATAGGATTAGCTCACTCCTGAATAAAAATTTCCAGATAATTTACTCATCCCCATGTCATCCAAGATGTTCATGTCTTTCTTTCTTTAGTTGAAAACAAACTAAGGTTTTTGAAGAAAACATTCCAGGATTTTTCTCCATATAGTGGACTTCAATGGGGATCAGCAGGTTGAAGGTCCAAACTGCAGTTTCAATGCAGCTTCAAAGGCCTCTACATGGTTATTTTCTACAAAAAAATTGATGTACTTTTTAACCACAAATGCTTATCTATAGCAATGCACATCTACGACTTCATGCATTATGTAATCACGTTGGAAAGTCCACGCGGGGTTGGTTTTTTCGTCTGTCTACTCTGGATTAAAAAGGTAGGGTAGGACCAAAAACTCCATCTCATTTTCTCCTCCAACTTCAAAATCATCTGACATCACTGTTTTACCTCTTTTGTAAAGGCCTTTTGACTTTCTTTGTACGTTCGCTTTGTAAACACTGGGTCTGCAGGCTACTTCCACCTACGTCTAGGCTACTTCCTTCCAACGTGATTATGTAATACGTGAAGTCAAGCTAGTGCAAGATGAACATTTGTGGTTAAAGAGTATATACTTTTTTTTTTTTTTTAGAAAATGTTTCGCTAGATAAGACCCTTATTCCTTGGCTGGGATTGTGTACAGCCCTTTGAAGCTGAATTGAAACTGCAGTTTGGGCCTTTAACCCATTGACCCCACTGAAGTCTATATGGAGAAAAATGCAGCCACATTTATGTATTTAGTGAAAAATCTATTAAAATAACCAGCATTGTAAAATATTGTTATTAGGGGCGTAATGGTTCACAAAATTCATGGTTTGGTTCGATACAACACTGTGGTGTCACGGTTCGATACGTTTAAGATATAACAAAAAGAAAGAAAAACTTACTTTCTGTTTCCTTTCTGAAATTTCCTTTTTTTCCCTTGCTTTTTAAAACTAACATCATAAAGTATGATTTTTATGATATTTACTTTTAACAATGCAGTGTGCCGAACAACAGTCGCATCTCAGATCAGCGGCAGGAGTCGGATTTATTTATCACGTGAGGAGAGTCAAGCTTACGAGTGAGGTGAGAAACACAAGAAGTTGGCAAAATATACAGAGTTCTGGCATGAAACTCTAGATGGCGCAGGTCTAACTCAATCTGACCTAATGACATCATTTTCACATGGCACAGATGATTGGTTCTCTCCTGCATCAGTAGCCAATGAGCTCACTGCTCAACATTCAAATATGTGAGTGCTTACTGTAGCAGTTTGCAGCATGCTTCAGAAACACTCCATCTTCCCCAGCTCCACCTGTATAGATCTGCTATGAGGTGATTCAAGTATGCTACATGGGGGTTATAATATGTGTTATATGTGCAGCAGCAGTATTTCTTACATGTTCACAGCAGCATGTTGTGAATGAATTGGCAGTAACAAGTATTGGTACTTGCTCTGCCGCAGCAGCAGCAGCAACAGTGTAGCAGATCTATTCTGCTAAGACCAAATACATTAACATCGTCATGTACGTTACCATGCCAATCCCTCCAAGTTGTCATGACAGAAATTTAGTTTCAAAACAAAATACAAAAGCGCCTGCTTTAAAATATTTTAGACTTTCAAAGGCCTTTTGACTTTTGCCATTTATAAGATGACTTCGGAAGCTTTTTTCAACATTCGTTTATTTATTTGTTTTGGCCGTGTTTGCTGATTTTCAGTATTTTATATTATAACTTCATAATTTTTGCATAAGTTATTTGTTATTTTATATTAGGCCAATAGCATGGTGTATTTGTTTTCCTTTTGTTAATAAATTAAACATTCTATGTTTAATATAAGTGAGTTTGTCGTACTGTTTGTTGTTGTCAGTTCAATCAATTGACGCTGAATTGAACCTAATTTGAAAGTGAAAGTAAAGTGCACACAGGTATTTACAAGCTAATTAAAAGTGAATAAAAGAGAGGAAAAGAGGCAAAACTCTAACAAACTACTTCACACCATCACACCATTACAACTCTTCTGGAGTAGTGTGTTCTTCTTTGCGGGTAGACATCGTGTTGCCTGTTACATCGTTTGGGCTGCTTTGTTGAGCACAGTGGCACTGAGAACATATTATTTCACACATTTTTATGCTCTTTCATTTTCCAAATGTAATAGGATTAGTCCAGCGAATCATTCGGTTTGTAATGCGTACCGAACGGTTCAATACAAATACGTGTATCGTTACACCCCTAATTGTTATAATTTAAGATAACTGCTTTTTTAAAATGGGATTTATTCCTGTGATGGCAAAACTAAATTTTCAGTAGCCATTGCTCCACTTCACACAATCCTTTAGATATCATTCCAATATGCTGATTTGGTGCTCAAAAAACAAAAACAAAAAGCAAAACACACATTTCTTATTATTATGGGACCCTATGCTAATTTGTGCTGCTCTTGGTAGATTGTGTTAGTCATTATGAGAATGCGCTGGCTGTGTCTGTGCTCTTAAATTTTAGCATCACCATTAAAACTTTCCACTTCAATGCTTTTCTGTGCTCTCATGCTAATCTAGAACTTGATAATTAAAATATACAATCATATAATATATAACATAAACTTAACAAATCATGAAGTCATCATATTATTAAAAAAATAATAATATTACTAGATGGAAGATCTTGGTCACACCACCCACCCAGGGAGAATTATTATGTATACTTGCACCCAAAAGTAACATTTGTGAAAAAAGAGAAGTCTGAAAAGTTTTTCATGAAACTGAGAAAGGAGGGAGGGGTGACCAGCATACATAAAAACTAGAGCAACACTGGTTCCCCTGAGCGCTTCAGTCCTCTTCATTTCTGACATAAATTTCTGTTCAGCACCACAGACCCCCTGAAGCCTATTCTTCTATGACTAATAATGTCATGTTTGTTTCTGCCGACCATGGGAGTGAATTCTGTCCTTTATTTGAGAGAAGTGGGTCAGATTCTTTTTTAACAGAGCCAATTCATAAAATATGTTACTGATTCTATTTAAGTTCTGCATTGAGAAATCTCTGTGCAGCCATGAACTGAAACCAATGGCAAAAAAGGATTCACCAAAAATTCACTGATATTCCAAAGGCCAGAACCCCGGGAGGACCTATCTTTTTTCTTTACTGTGCCTTTACAAATTTTTCACGTTAGCACACAGCACCACAGTTTGATTCTTATCTGAATTCAATGTGAACACCGGTCCACCTGAGTTCTTGCCGCACATAAATCAAACCACTCATGGGAGACACTCTATCACTGTGTTTATAGATAGAATGAATGCTCTACCAGTGACAGCACTCTTTATCACGGGTGAAAGCCTCGGCGGCCAGGCATCAGTTATCGCTGCAATCAAATCTGAAGTGTATCACAGGACTTAGACGTACAGAGAATACAAATGTAACACTATTGATTTGTATTGATGGCAACTCACATGTTGTTAAGGCTGATGATGCAATAAATTTGAATTGTCTAGTAATCAAAAAAAGAGACTCTTTTCACAAAAACATTAATAGGGCCCTATGATTTCCGTGATGCAGAAAATGCGAACAGGATCGCAGGATCCAGTCATAAAAATGGAATTTAACGTTGCTGTTTAATGCAAAATGTCACAAAATTTGAGATAAGTAAATCAAAAGTATGTCAGTACACTTTAATCAAACACGATATAGGCTAGTCTCTGAATATTAAGCCGCAAAATACTATTTAAATACAAACCTGCATGTTCTGCGTTTAAATTAATGGCGCAGACACGCGGTTGCGTTTATGACACACATACTGAAGCCAGTGTGATGCTTGTTTTCAGCCTCTGCCACCTCAATGTATGAGTACATGAACATAATCTCTAGAACTGCT
The DNA here is from genome assembly GCA_012976165.1 of Labeo catla. Taxonomy (NCBI): domain Eukaryota; kingdom Metazoa; phylum Chordata; class Actinopteri; order Cypriniformes; family Cyprinidae; genus Labeo; species Labeo catla. The sequence goes on from VONZ01001679.1 coordinate 63,038, forward strand.
CTGAGAGTCACTTCATTAGCATTCCACTGTTTCTTTTGCCGTCAAGTGATTAATTGCGATTAATCGCATCCAAAATAAAAGTTTTGTATACTGTGTATATTTATTATGTATATATTAATACACACACATGCATGTACATATTTAAGAAAAAATATGTTATGTTTAATATATTAAATATATTTTTATATAATATCAATTATAGGAATATAAATATATACATGTAAAAACATTCAAATATTTTCAAAATATATACTGTATGTGTTTATTTATACATACATAATATATATACACATTTTTTTTTTTTAAATTACATTTTTATTTTGGATGCGGTTAATCATGATTATTCGCGATGAATGGTTAGACAGCACTAATACAAAAAGAAACTTAAAGGTCTTCATAGCAACAAATCAAAATAGAAGTTTGGTTTAACTTGAAGAAATTGTGACTGAAATATATTACTTAATATATATACTACTAAACATTTTTAAGGAATAATTACCAGAAAAACTATTTACTAGAATTTATTCACCAGAAAAAATTAAATGCACAACACAGTATTTCTGAAAAAAAATAAATAAATAAAAATTATTAATTCTTTATAAAAATCAATTAATTCAATATGCTTAAAATTTAATGAAACTATTAAAATTGAATTCAGAAATTTAATTGAAAACACAAAATTTGGTAAAAATAAAACTGAATTTGAGGGGGAAAAAATAAAATGTATTTCATAGGGCATTCAAAACAATTTTTTGTTAAGTTTTAACAAATTGTTTTCCTTTAATAAAGAAGTTTCATGATTTCAATTAATTAGACATGCTTTTTGATTAATATTTTTAATTTAACTATTAAAAACAGAGTCTAACAAAATGTAAATTTAAAAAAATGAAATACAGAAACATTAAAAAGGAAAAGAATTTTTGGGAGATTTTGGGAAAACATTAAACCTACATTGAGCAGCACAACTATTCTGAATTTTAATAATAAGAAATGTTTTTTAAACACCGAATCATAAGATAATCAGATAAGTAGAATGATTTCTAAAGGATCATGTGACAATGAAAACAGGAGTAATGATGCCGAAGATTCTTTGACATCACAATTTGATTTTAAAATATTCGAAAACAGAAAATGTTATTTTAAATGTAAACAATATTTCACAATAGTTCAGTTTCTACTGTATTTTTGATTTTAAAAAAATGTTAAAGACTTTTTAAACATTATAAAAAATCTTCCCAACCCCAAACTTTTAAACAGCGGTGTGTTTACAACATTATATAAATCGCTAAAAATTCATAGAATTTTAAAAGACAGTCTGAACTGATGGAATGAATAAAACTTTCTAATACAGTTTTCGCTACTGAAGCTTCAAAAGTTACCATCTGTCTTAACACTCTCACACTCAGTATTCTCAAAACATTTTTTTTTCAAACATTCACTGGAAATCAAATATGCTGTTGCTAGCACCATAATCACACAAATTAGTCTAATAATATTACCCAATTAAACAAGCAACAAAGCAATCACAATGTTCAGGATGTTGCTTAATTTTAAATCACCAGCAACTGCATCATAAATATATCATCAATATTAAATATATTGCAAATCAGTCTGACTATTCAGTTTCTACAATGAGTTCACCATGCGCACCAGGATTTAAAGCAACTCTGCACCAGAACAACAGGAAATCTTTGTCTGCGTCTCGAGGCAGTTCTGCACCATGATGCATATCAGGTCTCTAAGGGATTTGGCTGTCAGCGCGTGCATGTTTGTGTACAAAACAGTAGTACAACTGAGACTACTTTAGAAACCAAATCCATGCTGCCTGACAGGCAGAATATCTGCACTGTAAAGATGTCACTGAGAGACAGGATTTAAAAAAAAAAGTTAAATTAACATGACAAATTAAAATACAAATCTGAAACACGTCACCACAATGCACAGGGGTTCATCTCACATTGATGGTACCATCTTTCCAGTCCCCACTCGTTAGCTATTCAGACAAGATCTTAAGCATCACAACTCGCTGATCTCGCCGCTCTCTGTTAATAATGCCATCCATCAGGATGAACTCTGATCGAGAGGTCTAATGTAACAACACTCACACACAGCAGCACAGCAAACACTTTCACATCTCAGGTGTTTCCAGGGACCAGTGCGACAATGACCTCCTGGGATCAGCTGACAGACATGTGCACGATGGTTTGTGGAGATATTAGATCCTTTCAAGTCAGTTCCTCGGTACAATGCACAAAGAAGGCAATGAACAGAAAGCTTCAGTCATAATTCACAAAAAGAGCTTTCCCACACAGTCCTTTAAACATGCCAAAACAAGCAAAGCACTGTTTTACAATCATACTACATTATTATCGAGCATAAAAATGGCATTGGAAATCAGATCAACGTCATTTTAGGTAACTGCAATGAAAGTTTTTGTCTAAAATCCTTGTCAAGCAGACCCTGATGTTCCTATTTTTGTCCATCCAGCTGAAAACATAAAAAACCTGTGCTTTTTTCCAGCATGAAAAACATTAGCTCGAAGCTGCTCATGTTAAGTCGCTGAACGTCATTCCGCAAACACAAATTTGCTCAGCAAGGAGAACTCGAAAGGAAGGGGTGCGGTGGCCCTGGATATTAAAATTGTGATAACATTCACAAAAGTGAGTCATACAGTCTGGTCGTGGTCTAAATGTGTGGGGTTGAATTTCACCCCCTCTGTGAGTCTCATAGGAAATCCATCTCCAGTAATGAGAAAATGGATTTAAATGGACTATAGAAGCAATTATCGGCGTAATGATAGAAAGTAGGACTTGTTTTTCTTCCATTCTTGTTTATACTGCCGTCATAAATCAGAGGTGCTTAGTTTTAAGACACAAAAATAGATTTCTTTTTACATACATTGTGTTCTAATGGTTCGGGAGGGGGAATCCTTGAAATCCCAAACGTCAGTCAAGGTTAAAGATGTGACATTTAGTGCCACTTAGTGCCGATGTTAGGGCAGTATATAGGAGGTAAGGAAACATAATGCATTGCTCTGACCGAAAGGTATCAAATCTGTGACTAATGGTCTATTATTAGCTTTATTCAAGGGTATCTGCATATTTCTGCCTGTAACTAAGGCTCTCTGATAAACACTCGCTTTTCTTCAGGGAACATTTGAACCGTTGGTCTCCTCTTGCCAAGTACTAGACCATCAGGGACTGGATGTGAACGTCTGGTGTTCAGCTTGCAATGAATTAGTCTGTGATGGGTGTAAACAGTCTTATTTCTCATTCGGTGAATGAAGAGGGAGCCGTGAAGGACAGCAGTTCTCCGGAGGGCTCTCCAGAGAGCAATAGACGTGAAAAGTACTTATGCACGGACTCATCAGAAGAAGCCATGCCTCATGCTCTAGGCTAATTAAAAATATTGATTATAATTACCAAAACATTCGGCTTTTTGCTCAGCCATTTGCTAACCTGTTTCAACATTAACTGCAGGCCATTAACACTTAACCTATTTATATGTTATTCTGACCCATATCTGTGTGCGTCCATTCTGCAATCCATCTGCGCACTATCCAGGAAGATTCCACATCAAGCGATTTTTCTGTCCAGACTGAAAGCAAAAATGATGTCACGACAAAAACAAAATCACAGCCAAACAGGAAAGTATGTAAATAAGTTTTCTTTCACTCACCATGCACTGAATAGTGAAACACATACCTTGTGTTTGCATGACTTCTGTGAATGGTCTCGATATGGCATCGTATTTATGGTTTTTCTTGTACTAGTTTGCATAATCTAATAGTTCAAAATTTAAGATATTCAAACATTTACATTTATATTCTTTTTTTGTAGCTTCAATAACATCAAAATGATGCAAATGCAATGTACTGATAAAAGCTGACAAAATTGACTTAGCATATATACACATTTTAAACTTGTAATCTTTTTCTGCTACAAAAAAACAGAATTATGAATAAGCTAATATCACTTATACACATATATATATATATATATATATATACACACACACACACACACACACACACACACAGAAGATCTATTAATGCTTCAGTTACGATATGCCTTTGAAAATATGTGCAAACTAAGGTAAATTAAAAGTTACATAATATTAAAAGCCGTTTAAAGTATTTATTTACAAAATATTTACTTTTACCTAAACAAATACGCCTTGTTTACTTGTACACGATAGCCAAAAATGTTCTCACCGCTTAAGTCCTTGAAAGGATGATGGCCATGACATTCTGGACTTCTTCAAACCGGGACGGTTACCGGTGTCCACGGCATATGTCCTGTCCATGGTCCTGGGATTCAGGTACTTTTCCGTGTCGGAAAAGCCTCTCTGTCTCACCCGGTAGTTCTTGCGCGAACCGAAAGAGTTCTGGATTTGAAGAGGAACCGGGCTCTGTTGCCTCCACAGATGTTTCGGCGCATTTCCATCGGTACCGGGAGAAACCAAAGTTGACACCTCGCTTCCGGCGTCCATTCTCGCAGTTGTATCGACTCGTTAATTCGTCAAAAGCTATATTTTGTGTACTAATTATTGCAAGTTGCTTTGGTGCGAATTGCCCGAAACTTGGAAAACATCCATAAGAAAGCGCAGTGTAAAGTACAGCATTAGTGCTATTTCCAAGAAAACAATAACACTCTACATAAAATATGCAAAGGCATATAAACAGAAAAGTCAATTTTGTTGTTCACTCTACTGGATAGACCCATTCCGTCTAATAGTTCATCGTCTATAGACATCGCTGCTCGCTTCTATTGTCATGTCCATAATAAAACAAAACTCCGGACAATAAAAGCGTTTGTCCCGTCAAATTGCTTTCCAAATAAACTAGCGAATCTTCGAGGTCCATGCAACAAAATCAGCATCCCTTTCTCGCGCCTCGCCTGGACGGAAAAGAAAACATCCAAGTGCTCTCACTCTCCTCTCCACTTCACAGAAGTGATGCTGGGAGGAGAAGATCAATATTTATTCGGCCCAGGTTGACTGACAGGCCAGGGGGAGGAGCCTAATGCTCTTTACATTACGCGGGAAACAACTTTGGGAAAAGAAAACTTCATATTTATTTGTACCGAATCAGTCAGATGACAAAGATTAAAAAAAATTTGCTCAAAAGTTTGATTTTATACAGATGGACCATTTCACAGACTGTGATGATTCGTTTCAAAGATAATCAGTATTATATATAATGCAAACTTTTTTATATTTAAAAAAAAAAAAAAAACGCTGCTGTTAGGGTGTTTTTGTAATACAGAGGCTCTGGGAGTAACTGTAAATTTGACATCTTTCTCTCTTCTGACTGCCGTTATTAAATCTCGCGTTATCAATCTTTGCATGTACATCACGATTTGGTCAGTTACCCAGATGCGTGGCCATACTGGCGATTCTAGGATGTAAACAACAGCATGAATTGCATGGTTAATGTACTACTGAATACCTTGTTCTGCTAATTTAGGCTGTCTAAATCATGGAAAAACCGTGTGTAAGGTGCTAAATCATATAGAGAAGGACTTAATAAGCAGGAAAGGGTGCAATATTTTGACAAACTAATGTCAATAGGTGGTACGACCAGTGTTAATTAATATATTAGCCTAATATTTCACCTACCTGACTAGAAATGATAAGAACAAACATGAATGTTGTCAAAATTCTTGCCCTGGAAATCTTGGTTCAGTGTGGCCAACCACAAACACCTTTTGTTCCTCAGACAGTTTTTTGCACTCTTCTCCTTGATTTGTTATAACCTTTGGCAGTCTATAGTACTCCAAATGTTTTTCCTGGCCCGACCAAATAGTACAGCCCAAAACATGACAATAACTGACCATTTTCAGCAGCAATAATCAGCAAAATATGCAAGTTTCATTCGGTTGAGTGATTACGTTCAGTGCCTATTAATGACGCGTCGTGAAAACACTCTATAGCGGCTAATAAACTGGAAGTCTTGCCCATAGCCTTACTTTCACGCTGAAGAAACAGGTGGAAGTTTACACAAGTTTTTACATTTAGTACAGTTTGTGTACGGCGACTTTAAGCATCCTGGCAGCTCATCACACACTCCTAGGTTTCCTCACATGAGCTGAGCAGTACTGACAAGATCCTTTAGGTGTCAGTTCAACCTGAGCGAATGATAATCACTAAACAACCACACAGAATCCTGAAGTTATAAGCATGAAATTACTTTTGACAGCAAATCTGTTCTTTGCCCCTTCTCGCTTTTATCTGAGATAGATTTTCAATCAAACACAATGCGAGTCAGCCCTCATTTCAGGCACTAAAACCAAAGCGTGGTTCGAAAGACTGTCCTGCATCTGACACAGCATTGACAGGAAGGCAATTCAAAGATAAGTGTATGTAATAGAGAGGTGTCGGATAAAGCGCTCTTTCCATTAGAGGTAACGGGGAGAAGAAGAATTGAGACAATTTATCCGGTGAAGTCGGCATATTAGAATATTCACTGAATTGTAAAGAGGGGAGCATGACCTTGTAAATTACAGCTTGGCATAAAACAGGGAAATGATGCATGCACACAATCAAGATGCAAGGCTTATTCAGAGCAGAAGATGCAATTGAACACTGGGCAGCATAACACAATTAAGACAACAGTTCATACTAGTGAATAAGAGCAACAGTTTCTGAACACAAGGCGAAATCTTCATTTGTGTATGCATTATTACAACTTTAATGCACAGTGTTCTTAACATCAAAAATCGCCAGTTCTCACAGTTGGAGACTGAGGCCTCCTGGGGTATTGAAAAAATGATTTACCATAATCAGATGGGAAAAAACAAGCCTCATGCGTATAAAGTTTATGTGCCACAGTTGGGAACTGATGTTGCATATCACTGAGCACTTGATTGACAGATTCTCCATCTCTAGCTGACGTAACTGTCAATCATCTTTTGCTTTAGATGATAATTATGAGAAAGCTGCTAGCTATGATGGAGTTGTCTTTGATTGGACTGTATTCATTCTTTGGAGCATCGAACTGATCCACTGCACTTTGCAATCTAAAGCAATGGAACAATGCTTCATTCTACGCCCTCTCTCACCCCTAACTTAAAGGAATAGCTCACTCAAAAATGAAAATTTGCTGAAAATTCACTCACGCTCAGACCATCCAAGATGTAGTTTGTTTCTTCAAAAGAACAGATTTGGAGAAATGTAACTTTGCATCACTTGCTCACCAATGGATCCTCTGCAGTGAATGGGTACCGTCAGAATGAGAGCTCAAACAGCTGATAAAAACATTTCAAAGTAATCAACACAGCTCCAGTCAAATGACTAACATCTTGTCTCCGTCTTTTCTGGAGAAAGCAATTTCATGAATAGTTGTGTGGATGACTTGTGAATTATTGTGTTTTTATCACTTGTTTGGACTCTGATTCTGACGGCACCCATTCAGTGCAGAGCAGCCATTGGTGAGCAAGTGATGTCATGCTAAATTTCACTACATCTTAGATGCCTGAGAGCAAGAAAATGTTCATTTTTTGGGAAATATACCTTTTTTCCATTCAACCATGTCATATTAACCATGTTGTCAAGGCTCTTTTCAAGTCTGTCTACCAATGTTCAGACAATTTACCTTTAGTACAAACAGCATTTCGCTTCTATTTACACTGTTTGTATAGGATTTACTACTATTTGAATTTAGTGTAAACAAGGCGCTGTTTGTTGATTTTACACTACTTACAATCTGTACAAACACTGACTTTGATTTTAAGGCCATTTCTTGTTTCTTGTTTTTCTCCAGTAAAAGTTTTCTGATGTGAAGTATTTATATTTTACAGACATGCAATACAATGTGCTTGCTAATAGGACAGCACAATATAAACCCAGACATATAGGTTACTGTATAGCCTAGCAGTCAGAATCATCAAAGTATATCACTGACTTTGACTAAAACAAATGTTCTTGTGAAAAAATCTCTCAAGCAAGAGAAAATAAACAGATCAAAAGCACAATTAGCTCCAACGCATCTAGATCAGACAAAAGCGGATCTGAATGTTAATTACATACTTGAAAGCAAAAGTTTCTGGGTAAACTGGCTTTTAGTTCTGCTAAAAAGTTGATAATGTTGAGCAAATATATACATTTAATATGTACAGTCTTTTTCTTTCTGTATAACGGAACAAAAACAATCATCACGGATGATGGAATATAGATGAGAAAAGCCCAGCTGATTACCTGCTTGTATCTGCAGAGGTGATGGCAATGAGTGGAGGTGTTCTCAAGGGGAGGCTGGTGGGTCGAGGCTGGGCCGTCTCTGTCTCTGGTTTCCTCTCACAGTAGTACTGCTCAGCCTGTCTGAAGGCCAAAGGGGGCAGCTGGACAGTTCGGCAGGACATCCTGCGGACCGCAAAGGGCTCCATGCAGGACAGCGAACATGAGTCTGGGGACTCTGGGGAACAATCTGAGACCTGAGAAGGTGAGAGTTTCATTAAAAGTGATTTTCCCAAATGCTTTACAGTTTTACACTTATAAGACCACTGATTTAAGAGTATATAAATCTGATTTGCTGAGAGGAGTGCGATATAGAGATGCACCGATTGCAATTTTTTTTGGCCGATTCCAATTTCTGATTTTTTTGTAAGTGTGACCTGCCGACTTTCTTTCTAGGAAGTATAATTGACAGCATATACAAACAAAAATATATACTTTTTTTTTCCAATGCCAAAAAATTTACATAATAAAAAAATAATTAAACATTACAATTTGCCCTATCTGGACAAAATTACAGATATTCTCTACAAATGCATTTACACTGCAGAATTTCAAATGCATACGCTGCCCTCCAAAAGTTTAGAAACGCCCTAGAAAAGTGGGGTTTTGGACAATATTGGCATGAATCCTTTTTAATTTGTGATATTTTTGCACTGATAAGGGACAACACAAACTACGAAAACATATTTTATTACATAAACAGTTTATACATAGAAAAAACTTAAATTTTCGATTGATCAAAATATCCACCATTAGCAGCTATTACAGCTCTGCATAATCTGGGCCTAAATTCATTGTATTCTAAACTTAATTGGCAATCAGTTGTTGAAGCTATTAAGGTGTGCTGACCCAAAAATCTTTTAAAAACCTGGGCCAAGTTTAAACCAGTAACCAGGCATCACAGCTGGCAAAGGGGCATGTCTGACTTTGACATGTATATATTGCCATTATTATGTAATCAAAAAGAAAATTATTATTGCTGGTCTTCAATGATAATGTCAAGTTACTTTAATGTATTTGCATCAAAAAATGATAAGGATTTATGCTGATATCATCCAAAACCACACTTTGCCAGGGGTGTTTCCAAACGTTTGGAGGACAGTGTAAATAATTTTAGAAAATTAAGGTTTTAAATATTTTTTAAACATACAAAAAAAATATGTTGTGAAAAATGCAGTGATACTTTTTAATATGAAACCAAACCACTAGCAGGTGGCGGCAAAAGACTTTTTTAATGAGCGAGTCATTTAGTCTTTATGAATGGGTTTCTGAATCATTCAGAAACGTGGGTTCATTAACGAAACTGCTGTGTTGCTCGGAGACATTCAGCAGTTCTTTGATTGGAACTATTTTCTGCAACGAAATAGAGCAAAAACATTCAATATTGTGTCTAAAATGTCGCTTAATTTAAACTTCTTGTTTATTGACCTACCATTGTATAAAATCTGTGTCACACTGCAGTCGTGCTGATATTTAGGGAAACATATTGGTCATGCAATTTTTTTTTCTACCGCGGTATGCATCTATAACTTTCTGTGAGTGCTATTGTGCTCATTTGTTTTAATTTTTGCACAAGTCTCTCTCACATACTCATTTTCAGCTGCGCAAGCTTCATCTGTCAAGACATAAATACATTATCGGTAGTCGTAAGTGTGACGGATCGAATTGGAATCGGAAGACTGACGGGCTGGTCACCGGTCCGGGCCGATCATGTGGAAAACTGGCTAATTCTGATCCCTGGCCGACCGATCGGTGCATCTCTAGTACGATATTCTAATGATGTTGGAACTCCAGCCGTTTCACTGTTTGTATCACTCACTTGCAGTATTTCTCACAACTAGTGTCATGGTGGACACCCAAATCCACTTTTTTTTTTTTTTTTAAATAATGCTGTTTTTGTGTCAAGGAATGTAGTTTTAAGAGTTCTTTAGGCGAGAATATACTTGTTTAGACTTAAAATATGCGTTTTTTTATTAAAGATAACATCTATTTGAAAATATGCAAGCTCCAGGGCATCAGCGCAAGTGTTCAGCACTTATGCACCCGCCGAGAGCAGCCTTACCTCGCCCAGTTCTTCCAGAATTTGCCGCTGGCTCTAAAGTCTCTATAGTGATTAAACATGAGATATAATTCTTTTTGGGTAAATCTAACAGGCAGTCTTTTACATCATTAATCTGTTTGTTCCAGAGCAAATAGTTTTGTCTAAGGGGAAAATCTCACAGGAACAGGGTTGTAAGGAAGTTATTTTTACTTTCAACAACACCTTGTAAGATGCAGCTGTTGTATAAACGCAATATCACTCATAGCCGTGCGATATGACTGTATATACAGCTGTGCTTGTATATACAGGTCAAAAGTTTTTGAACAGTAAGATTTTTAATGTTTTTTTTTTTAAAGGCTTTTTATGCCTTTATTTGAAGAGGACAGTGTAGAGCAGACAGGAAAGCATTGGGTGAAGAGAGAGGAGAGTGGGATCGGCAAAAGACCACAAGCCCAGATTTTCAATGTTTTTTAAAGAAGTTCTTCTTCTGTTCATCAAGTTTCTGCATTTGTTTAATCCAAAGTACAGCAAAAACAGTCCAATATTTTTACTATTTAAAATAACAGTTTTCTATTTGAATATATTTAAAATGTGATTTATTCCTGTGATTTCAGCTGAATTTTCAGCATCACTACTACTTTAGTATCATTACTACTTCAAAAGTCATTCTAATGTTCTGATTTGCTGCTCAAAAAATGTATTATTATGTTGAAAAGAGCAGAGTAGAGTTTTTCTGATTTCTTTGATCAATTAAAAGTTTAGAAGAACAGCATTTATCTGAAATCGAAATCTTTTGTAACATTATAAATGTCTTTATCATCACTTTTGATCAATTTATTGCATCCTTGCTAAATAAAATTATTAATTTCTAGAATGTCTTATTCCAACTGAATCAAAGCTTTTGAATGATATAGTGTATAAAGTTACAAAAGCTTTTTATTTTAGATAAATGCTGATCTTTGGATCATTCTATTCATCAAAAAATCCTGAAAAAATGTACTCAACTTTTTAAAATATTTATAATAATAATAATGATAAAAAACAATAATAATACATTTTTTTAGCAGTAAATCGGCATACTAGAACTATTTCTAAAGGATCACACTGAAGAGCTTTGATCACAGAAATAAATGACATTTTAAAATAAATTCCGATAGAAAGCAGTTATTTTAAACAGTACAAATATTTCACAATATTACTGCTTTTGCTTTTGGATCAAATAAATGCAGACTTGGTAAGCAGAAGAGACTTATTTAAAAATCATTAAAAATCTTAGTGTATATCAACAGTCAACAATGATTATAGATAAACAATGACCCATTTTGTTTTCCATTGTGTTTAAGTGTTATTTACACTACAATATATGAGTCACCTGTGTTACATTAACCTTGACCTAATGATCTGTTTAAATATGGAAAATATTGAATTACCACTGAAATCACTGGAATTATAACAATATATTTGCTCAGAAGATTTCAAACTAAAATACCTATAAAATTGCCAGAATGTACATTACTATCCTCAGAAATTGAAAAAGTAATCAACAACAAAGTAATTATATATATTTTATAGGTTACAATTATATACAAGATTTTGTATTATTGATTTCATCTAGATTGAATATAGAATATTAAAATATAGGACCATTACTTTTATACATATGTGACCCTGGACCACAAAACCAGTCTTAAGTCGCTGGGGTATATTTGTAGCAATAGCCAAAAATACACTGCATGGGTCAAAATTGTTGATTTTTATTTTATGCCAAAAACAATTAGGAAATTATGTAAAGATCATGTTCCATGAAGATATTTTGTAAAATTCCTACTATAAATATATCAAAACTTAATTTTTGATTAGTAATATGCATTGCTAAGAACTTCATTTGGACAACTTTAAAGGTGATTTTCACAATTTTAGATTTTTTTGGTACCCTCAGATTCCATATATTGAAATAGTTGTGTCTCGGCCTAATATTGTCCTATCTTAACAAACCATACATCAATGGAAAGCTTATATATTCAACTTTCTGATGTATAAATGTATAAATCTCAACTTCGAAAAATCGACCCTTATGACTGGTTTTGTGGTCCAGGGTCACATATACACTACCGTTCAAAAGTTTGGGGTCAGTACATTTTTATTGTTTCTTTTTTTTTTTTTTTAAGAAATTAATACTTTTATTCACCAAGGATGTATTAAGTTAATAATTAAAAGTTTATTAAAAGTTAATAATAAATAATTTACATTGTTATAAAATATTTATATTTTGAATAAACACTGTACTTTTTAAACTTGTTATTCATGAAAGAATCCTGAAAAAAAAAATTCACAGGTTCCAAAAAATATTTGGCAGCACAACTGTTGATATTATCCAACACTGATCATTCTAATAATAAATCCGCATATTAGAATGATTTCTGAAGGATCATGTGACACTTAAGACTGGAGTAACAGCTGATAAAAATTCAGCTTTTCATCACAGGAATAAATTCTATTTTAAAGTATGTTAAAATAAAAAACATTATTTTATATTGTAAAAACATTTTGCAATATTACTGTTTTTTTTTCTATATTTTTAATCAAATAAATGCAGCCTTGATGAGCATAAGAGACTTCTTTAAAGACTATTACAAGTCTTACTGACCCCAAACTTTTGAACGGTAGTGTATGTGGAAACTAAATAATTAATAATTAATTAATAATTGTGTGATTGTGTGTAGAATTATCTATTCATAAAAAAAAACAAGGCTTCACATTTAAATATTAAGCAGCGCAACCATTTTAAAACGTCAAAATAAGAAACATTACTTGAGCACCAAATTAGCATATTAGAATGATTTCTAGAGGATCATATCTCTATCCATCCATTCATCATTCCTGTTTGTTGCGATCATCAGTCCTGCCTTCTTTTGACAATATGCTGTGAAGACACATGAGAGACCGCTCACTCCCTCTGGATACAACAAGGCGATATTGATTTGATTCAGAGAGACCAGCTCTCTCCAAACCAGCCTCAGGACAAAGCAGAAAACACAAATCACCATTGATTCACACAAAAAAGGCTCCCCACTCATTTTGCTTCAGGCACCAACCCCAAAGTGCAATGAAAAACAGTTCAATTATCCTGAAAGATAAATTATTTCATAATTCTCCAAAAAAAAACCAAACATTCAGATATTAGACCGAAGAGAAAATGAGTAAGTAGCGGTGCTCAAAGACAGGTCTACAAGGTATTTGCTTCTTTTTCCCTACACTGACATTTTCCATTGTTTTCAGTTGTATAGAAACATCTCTCAGGAGGTTTACATTCAAACTTATCACCTCATACATTATTAATTACTTAATTGTGCTCACTCAGATAGCGCTGCAAGCCAAAACAAGGTATCCCATGTGAATGGAAGAGTTTAAAATGGTTCTGGCCTTCAGGAACAATTAATTTACCTCTTCACAGATGTGTCTCAATGCTATTGTAGGTGGTTTAGAGGACAAAAGTGTGGATGCAAAGGGACATTTAATCTGAATGCTCAAGTTTTATGCCTGAAATATGAAATAATATTAATTTTAAATGTTTTAAATCACTGTAGCGATAGTTGTAAAGTGTGTTTTTATATTTGAAATTAAACATATATTTAATTGCATTTACTTTAGAATTTTCTATCTAAATTATCACTGCTCAACTGTGAAATAAGAGTTTTAAATGGAAAATAAATGTCTTTTGACTCAAGGTGAGCGCAATAAACAACGTCGCACCTTTCTACTCTGACGGCTGTAGTCACATCCCGTGAAAACCACGGGTTCCTTTCGGGGGAACCCCAATCTTATTGCCTGACTGAAATATGCAAGCAATCAGCCAACTCATAAATAAATAAGTGAGTAAATACGTGAACCTTTGATCCAATTACCAGTGTTTTCACAGAGGCGTTGAATATATAAACATTTTAATTATTGTCACTGATGCTTTGTAGAGCTCCACTGCGTTTGAAAATATTGGTAAATGTGATTTCAGAGAGGAATGATTAAGGTGTCACATGGGTGAAGACCTGCACCCAAATGAGGTACTTTATCAAGTGAGATTTGATGATATTTAAGGAACAGGCTTCAAAGCAGATTTTTTCTTTCTTCTTTTACTGTGGATGCTCAGGGATTCATATGAATTTTAGGGAAGGTAAATACCTTGGATTTGTCTTTCAAACAGTAAAGAACAATACACTGTGCATTTAATGAAATATATAAACTATTAAAAAGACCAAATGAAGGATGATTTGACAATTAAAACTGACTAAATGAGCCGTAACTCAAACATAAAGGCACTTTAAAAGACATTTTAGACATCATAGAGTCTTGAAATACATAGCTAAAGCAGCAAAAATGAATCACAGTGATATGAAGTTCTTTATGGCGTGCCAGTGGAGTCTCAGCTTCGCCCCGGGCTTTTGTGATGTGAGCAGTAACGTGGGTTACACAGGTGATGACAAGTGATGAGAGTCTCTTATCATGTCGCCTAGAGCTAAATGACAGCAGGTCAATGACGAATATCAGTTCATTAATCTTTCTTATAAAAGACTACACTTCATCTGCCTCCTTGAGACTAGTTCTGTAAGGATATATTTCAGATACATATTTCAGTTTAAACGAGACCTGTTATGCACCTTATTACAAGTCCCCAGAATATGTCTGTGAAGGTTCAGCTCAAAATACCCTATAGATCATTTATTATATCATTGAGTGAAAGCAGAAACACGCCGTTTTCATGCATGTCTCTTTAAATGCCAATGAACTGCTGCTCCCCAGGTGTGCCTTTACAGCTCACAACTCTGCCAAAAAACATCTGTTTGGTTTTGATTATTATGTCTATCGTGCTGAAAGCATGTGTTTTAAAGCCGTGTTAGTTTAAAGTTCTGATATACGGTTTTCTGAGCGCAAACATTCGAAGCACGCACACAGAAAGCGTCTGTCACACTGCATGTGTGTAGTAAACCAAGTTCTCTTTCATGTCTTATTGCGCTTAAACCGTCAAATACACACAAGCTTATGTTAAAAACACACGAGTTACAAAAACAGTTGGATGGATGACTGTGAAGTTTAAACAGCTGGGAAAGAAATCGCATGTTTATATTAAATCTGTGTGGCGTCAGCATAATACACAGTAAATAAATCAATAAATCCACTGTTTTCTTGTCTCCTCTGAGGCTGGGTCCTAAATAGAGTTCTGTATTCATCTGTACAGAAAACAACAAAACAGTTAGCATGCTTTGCTCAAACTTTCACCACGGTGTTAGAACTGGTAGACCGTTGCGAAAACAGAACGGCGGCGTCATGGGTGGACGTGCAGATTAAGGGGCAGTAATATTATAATAAGATCCCCTTTCTACATCACGGGGGAAACAAAATCTGAACGACTCGTTTCTTCACATGCTTGCAAAGAAAGGCTTACGAAAACAAACTGGGTTGTCCTTTTTCATGTTTTTTGGGTTGGTAGATGCACCGCTGACCCATTTATAATGCTCAAACATGGAAAAAGTCAACTTTAATAACTTAAGAATAAAGGTTCTTTATTGGCATCAGTGGTTCCATGAAGAATCTTGAACATCCATGGAACCTTTCAAATGCAGAAAAGGTTCTTTATAGTCAAAAAAGGTTTTCAAAATGTTCTTCAAAATAAAGCACTGTTCACTGAGTGTTTCTTAATAATTAATAAACATGTTTTTTCTATGGCATCACTGCAAAAACACCCTTTTGGAACCTTTATTTTCAAGAGTGTAAATCTATGGCATGACAAGGCTAAAGACTCCCTAGGATATAAATAAAAAAAAATCTGATTCATATGTTCTCACAATATTGTAGTTTGCTATGACAAATAATAGAATTTTAAGTAGTTATATAATTTAACATTTAATAATTATTAAACAAAATAAATATATAAAAGGACCCCCTGTAAATGATTTGTTGTGAAGGATTGTGCAAAGAATGACTGCTATTGTGAAAGGTTTCATTGTGCACTGATAATTCCCTAAAAGCAGAATAATACAGAAACAAAGTATTTTTTCTTTAATTTAGAGGTTCTGAAAACACACAGAAAAAAAAATGAATGAGTAAAATATTTTGAATAAGTGAAATATAAATCACAATAGCTGTTCACCAGAAGCCTTTTTTACCCCACTTCATATTTACAAAATCAAAAGACTTCATCTCCTTTTATACAAATTGTATTCTCTATTACATTATAAAAATTCCATCATCATTAACTACCAATTAAAATATTTGGTCTGTAAGAGGGGTTTAATGTTTTTGGAAGACGTCTTGTATGCTCACCAAGGCTGCATTTATTTAATCAACAGTAAAAACACTGATTACAATTATTACAATTTAAATAAACTTTTTCTATTTCAATCCATTTTAAAATGTAATTCCTGTGGCAAAGCTGAATTTTCAGTATTCATTACTCCAGTCTTCAGTGTCACATGATCCTTCCGAAATCATTCTAATATTTTTGGAAACTGTAATACAGCTTTATCAATAGAAATCTTTTGGAACAATATAAATGTCTTTACAGTACGTTTTGGTAAATTTATTGCGTCCTTTAAGTAAATAAATAAAATAAATAAATACTGACTCCATCTTACTGACCCCAAACTTAGTACACATATACACACACACCTCTTCCATATAACAGAAAATCTGCAAAAATGGCACATTTACGTGCTGGACAAGGACACAAAGGTGGTAGAGGAACTCATCATCATCCATCCAGTTCATGGGTCACTGCCTCTGGGTTTTCAGTTTTGGACCTCCACTGGTTTACAGCTCTGATCATTAATCACTGCCACAAAACTGTTAGTAACTACTGATATATAACCCGGTTTTCAAGCTAATGCTTTTTTTGTAACAACAGTCACAAACCCTTCTGTAGGCAAAGTTTTAAGTGACTATGTACTTTATCACAGGTGAAAGCAGCAACATTCCCTTTGTGGCTGTTTGCTTCAAGTGAAAACATCTTTGTGAAATAACATCTGAAGCTGTACCATCTGTTCTGAGTTTTATCCAAAGCTAGCCGCTCTGTTTGCTGGTGCCCAGTGATGATTAATAAGTCTCTTAACCGACTCCAATAACTACTCAATGCTTGTAAAATGTCCAGTGCAATCAATAAAAGTTACACATATTGCATGAATGATTTCAGTGCACTCACGCTCTCCAATTGCGTTTCTCCGCTGCAGGCATTCTCTTGCATTGTTTGTCCCCCAGATAAAAGTTGAGGTTTCAGCCTCAGAATGTAGAAAGTCCTAAAAGAAAGAAAACAAAAGAAGGTTTGCCATCACAAAAATCACAAGACTCTAGTAAAATAAGGTGATAATAGACACCAAATGTCAACATCTTGGCGCAAAGTCTATTTTGATTACTACCAGAATACAAAGACATTTTGTGCAGTTCAAGCATTAGAAATTGCATTTGAATAAACATACTTTTCTTTTCATCAGTCAGTTTGTGGACCTTGGGGACAAGCTGATAATCTAGGACCCAACAGTTCAAGAGCTAGTTTTAAAACTGCTTTTTAGTAACTGCTTTAGAAGCATAGACTGCAGGGTGCCAGACATATGCTTGCATAGAGAGCTGTGTCACATTTCTCATTACGTTTAGGATAATTACTGTATTTATTTGATTTGACCTTGGAATTATTGCATACATTTCTTAAATTAGAGTTTCATAAATTATTAATGAGGCAGAACAAGCTCTGTCCTATTTGAAGTTGGCCAGCTCTACAAAGTCACTAGTTTTACAAAGTCACTTTCAGTAAGGCAAGGAAAATCATACTGAATCTTTAACAGATGCATGCTGCTTTGAATAATCTTAGTTTCAAGAAATCCTCAGTTTAAAAATAGGCATGTAAATCCATAAATTTAGATTAGTAAATTTAGATTCCTTTCTAGAACCTAAAACAAAATATTTCCATTATAAGGGTGGGTGATTATTCATGCCAGTGCATTACTATTTGGGTAGGCAAGTCTTTTGCTGATGAAAAACTTATATAACTTATAGAAAACTTACAAACTTATATAATTCACAAGGTGAAATCTTTCTTTTTCTCTCAAAGGATCATCTTTTTCCTGAAAACACAATCAATTCAAAACTTGAACATGGCCTAAAGCCATAATGGGCTAAAAGCACCCTAATGGAAAATGTTGTTTTTTTTCTGATTCCAAAATATACAATGATAAAAAAATGAACTAATACATTTTACTGAATTAAAATTATATAAAAAGGCAGCTAGAAGAGCAATTTAACCAAAAAGTAGGGCAAAAAGTCCTTGTAGGCACTATACAGTCTAAAAAATCAAGTTTTTTACTCTCATCTGGTTCCATGAAGAAACTTCCAACAACATCCATTGCACAAAAGGTTCATTATAGTGGAAAAGGGTCTTTAGATAATTTAAAATGTTTCTTACATCAAGAAAAAGTGTTCTTTTGAGAACATTGAAAGGTTCTTTGTTGAAAATTATTCTTACATGGCATCACTTGGAAAACTCATATGTGACTATTACAGAAGGTTCAAACGCTCACTGATGCATTAAGAGTTGGGGGTGAAAACTTTTTAAATTTGAAGATCAGGGTAACTTATTTTATCTTTGTAACGGGACTCCAGGGAAGCGTGTAAGATCCAGATGCGAGCTTTATTAAACAGATCGTAGTCAAGACAGGCAGGGTCAATCTCCAAACAAACAATGAAACGTAGGCAAGACAAAAGCGAAATCCAGATAAACAGGCAGAGTCCAAATACCGGTGAGCAGTCCAAAAGTGACAAATAAACAAGGCAATGGAACAAGGCAAAAACTATGGCAATGAAACAGAACAAAACAATGGCAAAAACAAGGCAAAACTATGACAAGAAACAAAACCATGGAAAATAACAAAAACAAGGCAATGAAATCAGAGAAAACGCTTAGTAAGGTCCGCACAGCAAAACAATACTTCGCAGAGTCTGTTTGGTTTAGGCCTCCTTATATGGCCACCAAACAGGAAGTAACCAATGAAGCAGCAGAGGGAGCAGTAACAGTCAGTCCATGGGTGAGGGCTCCCTCTGCTGGCGTGGCATTACAATCTTCTGGGAAAGTATCCTCTGTAGTTTATGAAGGGCAGTACTAAATTAAAAAATATATATAATATTAGGCAAAGTAAGAAAAACGTACACATCTACATTCTGTTCAAAAGTTTACACCCCTGGCTATTAATGTTTTCCTACTGGAGCATCAGTGAGCATTTGAACCTTCTGTAATAGTTGCATATGAGTCCCTCAGTTGTCCTCAGTGTAAAAAGATGGATCTCAAAATCATACAGTCATTGTTGGAAATGGTTTAAATACAAGAAAATGCTGAAAAAACAAAGAATCTGTGGGACCTGAAGGATTTTTCTGAAGGCTGTTTAACTTGAAGTTAGCATTTCAAGAAATCCTCGGTTTTAAAATAGGCATGTAAATCCATAATTTAATAGCAGTAAACTGAGAACTGTAAGGTATTCTAGAACCTAAAACATAATATAATATTTCCATATTATAAGGGTGGGTGATTAAGTATCTTCTGTAGCCTTTGAAGAGCAGTGCTAAATGAAAATATATGATATTAGGCAAAGTTAGAAAAATGTACACATCTTCATTCTGTTCAAAAGTTTACACCCCTAGCTCCTAATGTTGTCCTTCTGGAGCATCAGTGATCTTTTGAACCTTCTGTAATAGTTGCATATGGATCTCAAAATCATACAGTCATTGTTGGAAAGGGTTCAAATACAAGACAATGCTGAAAAAATTTGTGGAACCTGAAGGATTTTTTCTGAAGAACTATCACAAAAAACAAAAACAAAAAAAAAAACACTCACACACACACAGCTGTGGATCAATCAGGTAACAACACAGTGTTAAAAATCAAGTGTATGTAAACTTTTGAACATGGTCACTTATTAAAACTATTATTTTCTCTTGTAGACTATATGTAAATGTCTTTTATGTGAAACATCTTATTCAGGTCAGTACTAAATAAAAAAATGTAAACTTTTGACCTCAACTGTATTTTAGGAGTTTAGTGATAGTGTAGAGGGGAAGTAAAAAACATTTGTTCAAGTCAACAGACTTAGCACAAATATACAGAATGAGATAAGCAAAACTTGCAAAATGATAATATGAAACATACTAAAACAAAATTTGGAAAGAATGCTATAAACAATCTTTTCAGAGCATTTCCCTAGTCATATTGCAAATAGCTGTGCAACATAAAATATCTCACACTCTCTGATAAACTGGGGCAGTAGCCTCAAAGGGACACCTTTGTACCTTTTTTTCCCCTAAGCGGTTCATTATAGTACCATAATTACATGCATATTACAAAGTGGTAAAGAAGGTATATAAGTAAGTGTCCCTTTGTAGGGACTGCCCCAGAGGCAAGTTGTTGCACCCCTGAAGATGCAACTTCTTCTTTCTGACAGTGCATGTAATGTTCTAAAGAAGGCAATGAAATGTCAATGCAATGAAAATTTCCCCAAAATAGCCTTCATAACCTCTATATCTCTATCAAGTCTCTATCACCATCTAGTGGCTAAATTATTGCAGAAACAATTCACATTCCCATATGTGTTTAGCATGCTGCATCTGCAGCAAAAAAATTGATTTAAACAGATCTTTTGTATTATTTATAATACATAAGTATTAACATTGATTAACAGAACAGAATATTAAGCATAATTCAGAACTTCTGTGAACACTAAATGTAAAAGGTTTCATCTAGAAAATCATAAAACTACTACAGCTCCCTTGACATTGTACTATTTACAGTGGAAAATACTGTGTTTTTAAAAAGAGGGCCCCATGTCTCAGTAATGGCTGAAAATGTAAACTCTCTCGCAGACAATTATTTCCCTAGGCAAACATTTGTGTCACAGGCTAAAATAGGCATATGTCAATTATTGTTTACAGCATATTTTCCATGGGAAGCAAAACTTTTTTTTCTCAGCCAAAGAAATCCATCAAGCACTGGTAGTTGATATGATCACAACCCACACCGTCTTCTGTAAAATAAATGATCTTTAATTCATGCATATGACATGTTGATGTTTTTAATCAAAAGTAATTTTCCTCACGCTCTCTGCAAGAAAGAATGGCATTTGTATGCTTACGAAATGTTTACACCACAAAGGCAAAAGCCATGTCCTGTCATACACGCAATTGCAAATCTAACGTATACAAATATAACCAGAGGGCTTTATATGCATCATTTAGCACACTGCGGCTCATATATATATTAACTTTTGTATATCAGCATGGCCATTACTGCATCTTTAAATGTCAGTTACTCCCATGTTGCCTTGCCATCTGCGTTTCTGCTGAGGCTATTGAACTTTTAACATGTCATGAGAGAGTTTGGGAAAAAATGGCTGCACTGTTTTCCTTTTGATGTTGTTCCAGGAATGGCTTTTCAACCTCTGCGCACAGGATGTTAAACGAAGGATTATATTAAAACACAATCTTAAAATGGAAAATGAGCAAAGGCTTTTTTATTTCATATATATTGTCAGGGGAAAAGAAAAGGGAACTTTTTTAGATGTAAGATCAAGAAGCTGTCGTGCTCACAACAGAACAAGACAGCCTTGACATATGTAAATAGCAACCTTCCTATATAGCCTGTGATAAGCAAATGGCATCTTGTTAATTTCCTTTCATATGATACATAGTAGGCCACAGTTAATATAATGCAGACAAACTTTTAACATTAAAACACGTGCAAGATTCAAATCCCCATTGAGTTATACTGACACCTAGCTGTGTGGATGCACAAAACATTTTTGTTTACTTATTTTCACTCAGCCAGCATTAATTTATTTTGCAAGCAAAAAAGTCTGATAAAAAGAGGGGATAAAGATAAAGAGAGTGGTATTGACCTGGTCATGTGACTCCATGAGGCAGGCTGATATATGTGACCCTGGACCACAAAACCACAATAAGGGTCAATTTTTCAAAAATGAGACTTATACATCATCTGAAAGCTAAATAAATAAGCTTTCCATTGATGTATGGTTAGGACAAGACAATATTTGGCAGAGATACAACTCTGCCAAAATGTGGAATCTGAGGGTGCAAAAAAAAAAATCTAAATATTGAGAAAATTGCCTTTAAAGTTGTCCATATTATTATATTAAGTTCTTAATAATGCATATTACTAATCAAAAGTTTTGATATATTTACAGTAGGAATTTTACAAAATATCTTCATGGAACATGATCTTTTCTTAATTTCCTAATGATTTTCCAATAATTTTGACCCACACAATGTATTTTTGGCTATTGCTACAAATATACCCCAGCGATTTAAGACTGGTTTTGTGGTCTAGGGTCACATATAAAAAATAAAACCACTTTAATTAAGCTACTAATAATATTAGAGTTTTTATATTTTGAGGATGTAAAACATTTAACATTACTATTCAATTTCAACACAAATTAGACAAATTACTGGACCATGTTTTGAGAAAATACTATTTGAGTCCATTTACATCAAAATGTTATGTTTAATTTAAATCTTGCTTGCTATATCTTTGAAATTATTTGTCATATTTAAAGTAGGGATGCAACAATACAGTTAGTCCACGGTTCAATACGTACCTCAGTTTTAAACCACGTTTTTTGGTTCGGTTCGGTTCGGTTCTGATAACTTGCCACATCAGTGTGTTTTGTTTTTTTTGCATCTAATTAACAAACAAAATACTCCTGTAAACCCCTGTATACTGGAAAAAGCGTGGATTATTATATGCCTGCTTAATATTTATTTTGCGAGAGGTATTATTTTTCCGATTTTTGCAAGTATATATAACTGCAGACCGGAGATCTCCAAAATGGGGCGGGAACTCCAAAAGTGGGCATAACCTCCAAAATGTGGCGGGGTCTCGTCACGCAAAGACTTTCCCCATTGGCTCTGGCTTCAGCCTATTGTTATTGACTTACATCAAAACTAAACTTTATAAATTAAACATTGTTTGTAGCTGATCTCAAATACAATAAACTATGCTATATAAATAAATATGCCCAGTGAGAGCAGAGCCCCAAAACTCGTGGCCAGTGGTTAATGATATAAATGGGAATCACCTACGAGCTCTCACGCGAGCAGTCCCAGTGAAAGGTTTTTTTAAGCATCCCAGGGCTTAAAATTCACAGGGTAGGAGTGGGTAGTGATGCTGGATGTAACTAAAAAGGTCCAATTTTCCGGTGAGGCCCAGTTGGGGAGTTACAGAACGTCCTGATGATCTTATACATAATCTTATTAACTGTTTATCTGCCTCGCTATTCAGCGCCAATCCCGCTGTGCAGTCAGTTTCACTGGTTAAGGTGAGGGTAAGGTGTGGGGTAGGTTTAGGGGTGAGCATTTGTGTAGCACAGTGTACAACACTGTGATTGATGCAACCAATAAAATCTGTAGATTCACCTGTGGGGCAGAGTTTGCGTTGAGGTGGATTGGGGGGAAAAATTGCACATGCGTGTCATGTGCCTGTTTGTCAAAGGGAGCAACCCCGTTTGAGAATTCCCGCCCCCATTTGGAGATCTCCAAGCTGCAGTTATATACCCCTCGATTTTTGCGCAAAATAGGATGGGTTTCATTCATAGTGGACGCCAGAAGGCACCCTCGTGCAGAAAATCCACATATGCATCAAAGAGATAACACTGATGACGTTCCAGCCAGGAAATCACTAATATGGATAAAGGCATCGCTATTGCTGTAACTGAATAAAAACAAGATATAAACGTTTTGAATGATGAAATGTAAGTACAATAAACACTCGTCTGCAATAATATCTCTGTTCTTCAAGCCATCTTGGGTATTTTCATAATGATTAAGTATAAGCCATTGCTAATTGACATACAGTATGGGATTGTCTGCCTCATTCTATGATAAGAAGCCACATCAGATCACAAAAGGAAGTTATTTCAAACACTCGACTGATGCTGTGAAGTAAAAATAAGTTATAATGTTCTCTTTTGTTGGACAACAAGTTTAGAAAGGCTTATCATTGCATTTCATTAGAAGGGAAGATGCTCCGCAAGTGTTGCTTTTTCAAATATAAACGGGGAGGCGTTTCCTCATCTCAGCACGTGAAATCACGTTCACACACAGCAAATTTTGAGAGAAATAAAACAAGGAAATCATTTAAATGCAAAACCGAAAAACCGCAATTCACAAGCACCTATTGAACCGTGGATGTCGTACCGAACGGTTCGATATTATATTATATGAGTATTGTATTTAAAGCAATTACTGAGTGAAATGGGTTACCTTTTTCCAAGTAGGTCCTGCTCCAAATGTTTTCAGTAAATGACAAAATAAATTCTGAGTGCACTTTTAACATAAAAAAAGAGCAACCCAGACTTGCCTAGATTGCCTGGCCTGTCATAGTTCATTAGCTCTCATAGTTGCCTTAGGGTACCTTACTAGTTTCCTCTCATGTTCCTCACTCTGATTTAACGGATGAGGATTAGCCAGGTAGATTCTGGTGCGGGCATATGCCCCCAAATAGTATTTACATGACGGAAAAAAGCAAACTGTCAGCTTTGGCACTCAGTTCAGTTTGACCTTTAAAGCATGAATTCATGTAAAACAACAGCGTGGATATGTGCTTGTCTTGAGTGGCTGGATCATCGAATCTCAGACATGCCTGCATATTTTCCAAATAATTTTAATATGTTTGAAATAAAATATACTACCTTAATTGTACCTAATGAGGGCTCAGACTATACACTGTGGAAACCGATGGCAAAGGAGTAGGAAAAAACGTCTGTTACCAAGAGCAATCAAAACACAGCCAACTTCTCCAACCCTGATATTTCAGTGAACTACAAAGAGCGATTTGCATGGGAGACGTTTACACAAAGGCTTAAGTGTTCAAAGGGCATCGGACAGCCGGCGAAAGGTGGACGCTTAAATGAGGTCTCTGGTTTCCTCTGCGCACTCAAGCTTTTGAAGCATAACATTCACAGTTCGTGAGGGAGACGTGTTAGGGGAACAGCAGGGGTCTGTACCCCTTACAAGTTTTAAGGCCGGTCGTTACTAGTAATAATTACCCAGCGTGGCTATAAATGCAGCGATATTGTGCTTTAAAATGTCATAAGGAACTGATTAGGAGCCCAGATGTTTTAGAGGGGAAGGGTGGTGTCATCAATGACATCATTAGCTGGCCTTCTTGACATCATATATCATCGCACACCCTTTTGAACGTTTTCTTGTTTCAGATTCAGCATTTTTGCACATCGTAAAAGCACACGCTGGATGTTACAACTCCCGTTATTAAAAAACACTGGAATCGTGGAATGGAATTCTTGTTTTGACATCTTGTCAGTGTTCAAGTACACTGTGTGACTTTTTTCTTTCTTAATTATAGCAAACTAGTAGTTTGAGTTGCACATGGGCAAAAATAGGTATGAAATTGCTGGCAAACTAGTGGGATTTTCCAGAAACTGGAATCTTTTTTTTATTTTTTTTTTTTATTACATACCTTGAACTTGTTAACTCATCAAGCTCAGACTGCTTTGTATATGATTTCTAGGGTGTAACACAGAATATATAACAGGTTATGATGTGCAATAAATGCATACTTTTTTATATCTGGGTAATCTATTTTCATTTACATGGTAAATGATTGTGTAATTCACTAGTAGTAGTAGTAGTAGTAGTAGTAGTAGTAGTAGTAAAATCACAAGTTGCATGTTAACATTAGTTAATGCACTGTGAACTACACGTTACAATTAGGTTAGATTTATTAGTTAACTACATTTGTTAACATGAACTGAGAATGAACAATACTTTTACAACATTTATTAATCTTAATGTTAATTTCATCATTTACTAATGCATTATTAAAATCACAAGTTGCATTTGTTAACATTAGTTAATGCACTGTGAACTACACTTTACAATAAGGTTCATCAGTTAACATTAGTTAACTACATTAGTTAACGTGAACGAAGAGTGAACAATACCTCTACACCACTCAATCTTAATGTTAATTTCAGCATTTACTAATGCATTATTAAAATCACAAGTTGCATTTGTTAACACTAGTTAATGCACTGTGAACTACACTTTACAATAAGGTTCATCAGTTAACATTAGTTAACTACATTAGTTAACATGAGCTAAGAATGAACAATTAGGTTCACTAGTTACTTAAGTTAACTACATTAGTTAATGAACTAAGAATGAACAATACTTCTACAGCGTGAATTAATCTTAATGTTCATTTCATCATTTACTAATGCATTATTTTAATCACAAGTTGTGTCTGTTAACATTAGTTAATGCACTGTGGACTACACTTTACAATAAGGTTCATCAGTTAACATTAGTTAACTACATTAGTTAACATGAACTAAGAATGAACAATAATTCTGCAGCATTTATTAATCTTAATGTTAATTTCAGTATTTACTAATGCATTATTAAAATCACAAGTTGTATTTGTTAACATTAGTTAATGCACTGTGGACTACACTTTACAATAAGGTTCATTAGTTAACATTAGTTAACTACAATAGTTAATGAACTAAGAATGAACAACACTTTGACAGCATGAATTAATCTTAATGTTAATTTTAGCATTTACTAATGCATTATTAAAATCACAAGTTGTGTTTGTTAACATTAGTTAACGCACTGTGGACTACACTTTACAATAAGGTTTATTAGTTAACATTAGTTAACTACAATAATTAATGAACTAAGAATGAACAACACTTCTACAGCATGAATTAATCTTAATGTTAATTTTAGCATTTACTAATGCATTATTAAAATCACAAGTTGCATTTGTTAACATTAGTTAATGCACTGTAAACTACACTTTACAATTAGGTTCACTAGTTAACATTAGTTAACATGAACTGAGAATGAACAATACTTTTAATAAATAAATATGAATAAATAGTGCAATAAACATATTGTTCATTTAATTCATGTTCTTTAATACATTAACTACTGTTAGCAAATAACATCTTATTGTAAAGTGTTACCATTATTTTTATTATTTTTCTGACAAGCATAACAATGATAGGGAGGAGATTTAGTACTATTTTTTGTCAAATTTAAAATACTAAAATATTGGGTGGGGAAAAACCATTTGAATACAAAACTGCTACAGATCTGTCCATACTCAAATATAGTGGGTTTTTAGTACGCAAAAATCAGAACATCATGTGATATGAAGTCAGAATCACTCCCACACAGTCATGGGCTTGCTTTTACACATGACTTCATTTAGTAAGGGAAACACTGACATGTGGAAGAAAAACACAAAAGAGCAGCTACAGTATTGTCAGTTGGACACGAGCCCCAGTGAAGAAGCACATGTGGAACATAATGCCTCACTCTTTACTATGATTATGATACGGTAAGACACTCTAGTTCACTGTGAGTGCAAGCTGCTTTGAGGTGCTCTATTTATAGATTAAAAGATGCAAAAGCCACCAAACGTCTCTCTCCTCTAAAAGAAACCTTTGCATGCAGTGCAACGATGAGTTAGCTGAACAGGTCAGGTGCCCAAAAGTCACCTTGCACCTGCCTGTCTTTTTTTAAACATGCAGTGAAGAGACGTGCTAGCGGACAGATGGACGGTGACAGCGAGAAAAGCATGAGAAGACAGGTTTGCAGGGTACAGAAACATTCTCTCTCTACCTTTGGGAGGTACCTATAGAAGAAAAAGGGAGTGAATAAAGTGTGAATGGGAACTTACTCTTCTCCTGGGAGAAAGAGAAAAAGAACGGAAATGACAGATGCAGTCCTCCAGAGACCGATCCCGACTGTCACTGCGATACAGTCCAGCTGAAACAGAACAGAATGTCTAAGTCCCCTTTGCTTCCTGTGACACTGTGCCTTGTGCTGTGATGCTCTTTGGTTTAAGGACTGAAGAACATAAGAGTTCCCAGCCTCTCAGCCAATCAGAGCGCTCAGCTCCGCTTCCCCCCTACCCCTCCCTAAAGTTTCTCCAGCAGTAGGCAGCAGAGACTGGAGAGATGTTTTAAAAAGCAGGGGCCACTGCAGCATCACAGCAGGATGCTTATATGTCTCAAATTGTCAAGCACGAGAGCCACAAGAGTGTTTGTGTCACCATGGGAATACTGCAATCAGTTTTCTTTTGGAAATAAATCGTCAAAATTGGACGTTAGACATCAGTTGTGCTACTCGCACTGTTCACCTCTGTGGTCCCTTTGGAGGCTGCGGCTCTCATTTCACATGTCCTCGGACTGGTCTATGCTTCGCTGTTAGTGATCAGGAGCGAGCGGGGCTAGTTGTCACACTTCGTACTTCTGAAAAATATAGAAGTCAATTTTTTTATAAGCATACACAAAGTCAAAGCCACAGACAAGCTATTTAACATTTCCAGGCTCATGTGGAAAAAAATGCTGTTAACTGAACTCATGATGATGGTTTGCGACAACATGGCTTAACGGGGGCAAAAAAAACCCCAAAAAAAAAAAAAAAAAAATCAAACAGTGAAGTTCTTATAAAACGCAAAGCATTTCAAGACAAAGCAGTGCAAAAAAGCAACATACAAAAATGTTTGGGCAAATAATGCTGAATTTATAACATTAAAAACTTGTTCTGACATGACATTCGTGAAAAATACTCTTGTCCTGAACAAACAAAAAAACCAAACACTATTTTAAAATAGTTAACAGCAAAACACCTGGTGAAAACAGAAAGAACTCTCCACCAATCAGAAATTGTTTGCTTATTTTTCAAAAATGCTGATTGTATATGCACAATCAACTTAAAATGTTGTAATTTTGTAATTGAATTCATAGCCGATTGATTTGGTTCATTGCTTATAACTGTTTAACAACTTTTTTTTAATCTTCATGGGAAAAATTAATGGAAAAAATATTTCCGGAGCCAATACAGCTTAAAAAGTGAACAAAGGTGGAAATATCTGACCAGTGAATGTCACAATCGACCAATCAGCATCAAGCATTACAAAGCAATGTGTAATAAAATGTAAATAATAATAACAATAATAAATGAAAAATAATCACACATATGGAGCTAATCTGCTCTATATCACCAGTCTAGTTGTCTCACCCCAGTAGTTTATGTTCTCAGGGTCTAGCCATCTTCAAGCGGGCAAGGGAAGCAAACAAATCATATTTTGCAATAAATTACTCTTGGATATACAACGCACTTTAAATAAACTCATTACTTACATTTTTGTGAGGCACTGTCTGAAGTTACTATGTGATATGTTTGTTATTGTTTACAGAATGCTTGATGGGAAATTGAGTTATCGGGGTATTACATTTACGGACACGGCAAAACGTCAATGGGATTTATAAACATTGTGAACACGACACAGAGCTGCATCTTTTTGAGCTATGTCTGTCATGATTTCCCATCTGCTCGAAATGTTTAGACACACAAGCAGTCCAAACATAAACCTATTAGACAGGTCCAGATGGATGATGCTGATGTCATGTCAAGTGTTGACGTGTTAAAGTGTTAAAGTGTCGACAACACTTTATCCATCGTGATGAAAACAAAATCAGTACAAGCTTTACACAAAAAAAGAAAGAAAAATAACACAACAACAATGATCTATAATACAAACATCCTCATTTTGAATCATTTGAACCATACACTCTAAAAAGTGCTGGGTTATTTCTGTGAACACATTGTTGGGTTAATTGTGCTGGGTCAAAATTCTGGGTTGTTTGAGGTACTGTAAACACACAGTTGGGTTGATCATGCTGGGTCAAATGGACTCTAGGGGTTCTTTCACCACTGAACACGCGGGTTGGGTTATTTCACTGTATGTAATTCACGTTTGTGCCAAAATTTTTAAATAATACTCAAATCTCGCTGTCAACGGGTTATACTTTCTAAGATTAATTAGCCAAAATGTTCAACATTGTTATTTCTTTAAGGCAACGCCCGCGCATTCATTCATCTATTTTAATACCGCTCTTACGAAAATTAACCATGGTATGTGTAGTAAAACTATGGCAATACAATTGGAAATCAGTCCGCGGAAAAAATAAAAATATAACATGGTTACTACATTAACTATAGTAAATCCATGATTAATTTAGTAAGGGTGTTTATTTAAAATGTATTTTAATGTAAACAGGTATAAAATATTATGAGAAAGACATTGTTAACGAGAAGACGATATTGACTGAATGCAGAATGCACATTTGGAAGAGAAATATATTAATAGGAACATTTCAGCAGGTGATATGAGATGTAGGCCTAAACAACCTAAGTTTCGAAATGCATACTACACGCGAAAGTGCTCCTGCGTAATATTTTAGAAGGACCTTAATTCATCCCACGCATCTCATTCGTGTTGTGTCAGGAAATCGTGAAAACTGAGGCAGTGTGTCATTGTTTAGAATAAAAGCAGCCAAATACACTGCAGTAACACCGGCAAAAGAAAGGAAAGAGAGGATTCTCCCATTAGTTTTCATTGCGTTGCGATGGGACCGGAAGTGGGGATATACTGATTTGCTTACCGGATATGGGAAGTGAGAAAAGGGTCCACTGATGCGAAGCTTCGAAAAGACTCGTTTCTCCCAAGGGGTACAACTCCGACTGGAAACTAACAATGAAATGAATTGTTCTAGCTATTAGACTGTGTTTTATAACATCTACACCTACCCCAACCATAAACGTAGCCCTTACTATAATAAAAAAAAAAGTATTATTGTTGTACAGTGTGATAAAAATAACGTTAGATTTATGTGCGCATGCCCAGTAGCAAGAGCTGTATTCTTTCTTCTTTTTTTTTTTATTGCAGTTTTTAGAACAAAAAAATATATAAGGGCAATTACATAATAAATAACATAAAAAAATACAACATTAAACAAATAAAAAAAAAAAGAATGAAACAATATAAAATTAAAATAAGGAAAGCAGTAACATCACATATCGATAATCAAGTACAAATAGTTATAAATTATTAAAAAAAAAAAACTTAAGGCTTTGGTATTTTTTGTTTCTTTTAATGTACACAGGTAGTGACCTATTTCTATTTTAAAATGAGTAAAATTATTTTTTTTTCACTGCCCATTTACATTTATGAATGAAAAATTTTCCATATATAATGAGTAAATTCACATTATACCAAATTTTGAAGTCAGCAGTATACTCATAAAAAAATTAAATATCCTTTTCTTTGAGTTGCAATTCAACATTAGTACTTTGTTTAACAAAAAAAAAAAAATAAAATAAAATTTGTATAAATACAATCATAAAATAAATGGACAATACTCTCATTTTCCTTTTTACAGAAAACGCACTTTAAGTCAATGTCTTTACAAAACTTTGCAATTACCTGTTTTAGAGGATAAATACGATGAACTATCTTGAATGATACCTCTCTAATTTTATTAGTAATACAAAAACGTCTAGAGATCTTAAAGGTTTCTTTCCAATTGACATCTTGAAATTGTGATCTCCAAAAACCAATGGCTAAAGGAACAATAGAAATTTGGCAAATCTTTCTAAGATAATTATTATTAATTTTTTTTCTTTTATATTTACACCTTCCAATTTAAGACAGAAATCAACATTTGGTTTTTCATCTATATCATTTACTAATAATTTCCTAAGTTCTGAGGGAATGGCATTAATTACCATTACATACTCCTTTACAGGTACATGAAATGATTTTTTTTTTTTAGAACTCTGCATAGGTAAGCACGTGACCATTAGAATTCAACAGTTGTGAAACCAACCAAACATTTTTTCTAAACCAATTAACTAAAAAAAAAAAGAGATTTATTTTGGTGTGTAATGTATTTATTATTCCAAATTAAGCACTTGTAAGGGGAAAAATTGTGTTTGTATATAATCATCCATGATAACAATGCCTGTCTGTGAAAATTGGAAAGTTTTATGGGAAGCTTGCTAATACTAAAGTTACAATTAAGGAGAAATTCAATACCACCTACTTTTTCAAACATAATATTAGGGATATAATACCATACTTTATCTTTTGAACGAACATAATTTTGTATCCACTTAATTTTAAAAATAGTGTTAGATATTTCAAAATCAAGTACATTTAGCCCACCTTGATTAAGTGGATTACAAAGTATTTTTTATTTTATTTTTATTCAAATAATGATGTTTATTTTTTCAAATAAAATTATATATACATTTACTTGTATCATTAATAGCTGTATTCTTTCTAGCCAACACCTAGCTACGTGGTCACGCGGTGACGTATCGATCTGCTATTGGTCACACGGTTTCACGTGATACGAATTTGCAGGTCAGAGTTCAGGTTAACCGTGCAATGCAGCGAAACGCCAAACTTTTGCACGCGTTTGCTTTTCTGAATGGAAGTCAATGGGACGAAAAGTGATATCGACTGGGAGAATCTCCTCTCCAACGCACGCTACACGATAATTATAGAGAAGAGAAGAAATACGCCCGAGTCAACGCTGCAAACGAGCGATTAAGCGATGCGGGTACTACCATGAGTTACACAAAGCCATGTGCGATTGTGTCTGCTAGAGGCCTGCAACTCACGGATTCGCGGATTTGATCGAAGAAGAAGAGTCAGCCGCTCCTGTCTTGTGGTGAGTGAGAAAATGTAACGTTAAACAACAACCGCAACAAAAGTAGTAATGTTAGTTGTGGTAACCTCAATTAAACTGCTGCATGACCAAATACCGACGTAACCTGAAGGCCTAAATTAGGTTTAAAACACTGTAAATAAAGCTGTTTTCAATTTTCAATTAAAAAAACTAGTATGATGCAAAAAAAAAAATTTTGAATAACAATGTTAATGGGATATTGAGCGCCGCTACTGGCGGCACTTTCTATCGTTTAAAATGCCGGAAATAACGCCGTTTGACAATTTTCAAATGAATAAACTAGTTAAATGCAAAATAAAAAAATAAATGTAAGTTACCTGTTTAGGGGATAATGAGTGCTGCAACTGATGTCGCTTTCTGTAGTTTAAAATGCCGTAAATAACGCAGTTTGACAATTTTCAAATAAGGAATCTAGTAAAATGCAAAATAAAAAAATATATGTAAGTTACGCCATTTATAGGATAATGAGTGCTGCAACTGACGTCGCTCTCTGTCGTACAACACCGTTTAGGGCAGAACTGAACAAGGTCTGTCCTGGAGGACCGGTGTCCCTGCAGAGTTTAGCTCCAACCCTGATAAAACTCACCAGTTTGTAGCTTTCTAGTAAACCTGAAGACACAGATTAGCTTGTTCAGGTGAGTTTTATCAGGGTTGGAGCTAAACTCTGCAGGGACACCGGTCCTCCAGGACAGACCTTGTCCAGTTCTGCCCTAAACGGTGTTGTACGACAGAGAGCGCTGTCAGTTGCGGCACTCATTATCCCCTAAACGGCGTAACTTAAATGAATTTTCGATAATGAGTGCCGCAACTGACGTAGCTTTCTGTCATTTAAAATGCCGCAAAATACGCCGTTTGACAATTTTCAAATAAGGAATCTAGTAAAATGCAAAATAAAAAAATAAATGCAAGTTATGCCATTTAGGGGATAATGAGTGCCGCAACTGACGTCGCTTTCTGTCGTTTAAATGCCGTAAATAACGCAGTTTGACAATTTTTAAATAAAACTAGTAAAATGCAAAATAAAAAAATTCATTTAAGTTGCGCCGTTTAGGGGATAATGAGTGCTGCAACTGACAGCGCTCTCTGTCGTACAACACCGTTTAGGGCAGAACTGAACAAGGTCTATCCTGGAGGACTGGTGTCCCTGCAGAGTTTAACTCCAACCCTGATAAAACTTACCAGTTTGTAGCTTTCTAGTAAACCTGAAGACACTGATTAGCTTGTTCAGGTGAGTTTTGCTCAGAGTTTAAGGTTAAAGCTGCAGGAGCACGGGTCCTCCAAGGACGAAGACCTTGTCCAGTTCTGCTAATGATGTTATCGATAAACCTTCTCCAGTTACGCGGCACTCATTATCCCCTAAACGGTGTAACTTAAATGAATTTTCTTTCCTCCAGGACTGAGTTTGCCCAAGTCTGGTTTAGGGGATAATGAGTGCCGCAACTGATGTCGCTTTCTGTTGTTTAAAATGCCATAAATAACGTAGTTTGACAATTTTTTTAAATTAAAAAAAAAACTAGTAAAATGCAAAATAAAAACATTTAGGATTCGCCGCGTTTTGGGGATAATGAGTGCTGCAACTGACAGGCTCTCTGTGGAACAACACCGTTTGGGGCAAAGAACTTGAACAAGGTCTGTCACCTGGAGGACGGTGTCCTACAGAGTTTAGCTCCAACCCTGATAAAACTCATGGGGTTTGGCGGCTTTCTGAAAGTAGCCTGAAGAGACACTGATTAGCTTGTTCAGGTGAGTTTTATCAGGGTTGGAGTTAAACTCTGCAGGGACACCGGTCCTCCAGGACAGACCTTGTTCAGTTCTGCCCTAAACGGTGTTGTACGACAGAGAGCACTGTCAGTTGCGGCACTCATTATCCCCTAAACGGTGTAACTTAAATGAATTTTTGATAATGAGTGCCACAACTGACATTGCTTTCTGTCATTAAAAATGCCGCAAATAAAGCCGTTTGACAATTTTCAAATAAGGAATCTAGTAAAATGCAAAATAAAAAAATAAATGTAAGTTACGCCGTTTAGGGAATAATGAATGCTACAACTGATGCCGCTTTGTCGTTTGAAATGCCGTAAATAACACAGTTTGACAATTTTTAAATAAAAAAAAAAAAAACTAGTAAAATGCAAAAGAAAAAAATAAATATATTTAAGTTACGCCGTTTAGGGCAGGCCTGGGCAGAATTGGTCCTGGAGGACCGGTGTCCCTGTAGAGTTTAGCTTCAACCCTGATTAAACACACCTGAACAAGCTAATCAGTGTCTTCAGGTTTACTAGAAAGTTACAAACAGGTGAGTTTTATCAGGGTTGGATCTAAACTCTGCAGGGACACCGGCCCTCCAGGACCGAGTTTGCCCAGATCTGGTTTAGGGGATAATGAGTGCAGCAACTGACGGCGTTTTCTGCAGTTAAAAACACCGTAAATAATGCGGTTTGACAACTTTCACATAAGGAATCTAGTAAAATGCAAAATAAAAAAATAAATGTAAGTTACGCCATTTAGGGGATAATGAGTGCCACAACTGACGTCGCTTTCTGTCATTTAAAATGCCGTAAATAACGCAGTTTGACGATTTTTAAATAAAACTAGTAAAATACAAAATAAAAAAAAATTCATTTAAGTTGCGTCGTTTAGGGGATAATGAGTGCTGCAACTGACAGCGCCCTCTGTCGTACAACATCGTTTAGGGCAGAACTGGACAAGGTCTATCCTGGAGGACCGGTGTCCCTGCAGAGTTTAACTCCAACCCTGATAAAACTCACCAGTTTGTAGCTTTCTAGTAAACCTGAAGACACTGATTAGCTTGTTCGGGTGAGTTTTATCAGGGTTGGAGCTAAACTCTGCAGGGACACCGGTCCTCCAGGACAGACCTTGCCCAGTTCTGCCCTAAACGGTGTTGTACGACAGAGAGCACTGTCAGTTGCGGCACTCATTATCCCCTAAACGGTGTAACTTAAATGAATTTTCGATAATGAGTGCTGCAACTGATGTCGCTTTCCGTCGTTTAAAATGCCGCAAATAACGCCGTTTGACAATTTTCAAATAAGGAATCTAGTAAAATGCAAAATAAATGTAAGTTACGCCATTTATGGGATAATGAGTGCCACAACTGACGTCGCTTTCTATCATTTAAAATGCCGTAAATAACGCAGTTTGACAATTTTTAAATAAAACTAGTAAAATACAAAATAAAAAATTCATTTAAGTTGCGCCGTTTAGGGGATAATGAGTGTGCAACTGACTGTGCTCTCCATCGTACAACACCGTTTAGGGCAGAACTGAGCAACCTCTATCCTAGAGGGCCGGTGTCTTTGCAGAGTTTAGCTCCAACCCTGATAAAACTCACCTGAACAAGCTAATCAGTGTCTTCAGGTTTACTAGAAAGCTACAAACTGGTGAGTTTTATCAGGGTTGGAGCTAAACTCTGCAGGGACACCGGTCCTCCAGGATAGACTTTGTTCAGTTCTGCCCTAAACGGTGTTGTACGACGGAGAGCACTGTCAGTTGCAGCACTCATTATCCCCTAAACGGCATAACTTAAATGAATTTTTGATAATGAGTGCTGCAACTGACGTCGCATTCTGTCATTTAAAATGCCGCAAATAATGCCGTTTGACAATTTTCAAATAAAGAATCTAGTAAAATGCAAAAGAAAAAAATAAATAAATTTAAGTTACGCCACTTGGGGCAGGCCTGGGCAGAATTGGTCCTGGAGGACCGGTGTCCCTGCAGAGTTTAGCTTCAACCATGATAAAACTCACCTGAACAAGCTAATCAGTGTCTTCAGGTTTACTAGAAAGTTACAAACAGGTGAGTTTTATCAGGGTTGGAGCTAAACTCTGCAGGGACACCGGTCCTCCAGGACCGAGTTTGCCCAGGTCTGGTTTAGGGGATATTGAGTGCAGCAACTGATGGCGCTTTCTGACATTTGACAATAAATTGACATTAAATAACGCCGTTGAACAATTTTCAAATAAAGAAACTAGTAAAATGCAAAATAAAAAATGTAAAGTTACGCTGTTTAGGGGGTAATGAGCGCCACAACTGATGTTGCTTTCTGTCATTTAAAATGCTGTTAATAACGTCATTTGACAATTAAAAAAAAAAACTAGTAAAATGCAAAAGAAAAAAATAAATATATTTAAATTATGCCATTTAGGGCAGCCCTGGGCAGAATTGGTCCTGGAGGACCGGTGTCCCTGCAGAGTTTAGCTTCAACCCTGATTAAACACACCGTGAACAAGCTAATTAGTGTCTTCAGGTTTACTAGAAAGTTACAAACAGGTGAGTTTTATCAGGGTTGGATCTAAACTCTGCAGGGACACGGCCCTCCAGGACCGAGTTTGCCCAGATCTGGTTTAGGGGATAATGAGTGCTGCAACTGATGTCGCTTTCCGTCATTTAAAATGCCGCAAATAACGCCGTTTGGAATTTTCAAATAAGGAATCTAGTAAAATGCAAAATAAATGTAAGTTACGCCATTTATGGGATAATGAGTGCCACAACTGACGTCGCTTTCTATCATTTAAAATGCCGTAAATAACGCAGTTTGACAATTTTTAAATAAAACTAGTAAAATACAAAATAAAAAATTCATTTAAGTTGCGCCGTTTAGGGGATAATGAGTGCTGCAACTGACTGCCCTCTCCGTCGTACAACACCGTTTAGGGCAGAAGTGAGCAAGCTCTATCCTGGAGGGTCGGTGTCTTTGCAGAGTTTAGCTCCAACCCTGATAAAACTCACCTGAACAAGCTAATCAGTGTCTTCAGGTTTACTAGAAAGCTACAAACTGGTGAGTTTTATCAGGGTTGGAGCTAAACTCTGCAGGGACACCGGCCCTCCAGGACCGAGTTTGCCCAGGTCTGGTTTAGGGGATATTGAGTGCAGCAACTGATGGCGCTTTCTGACATTTGACAATAAATTGACATTAAATAACGCCGTTGAACAATTTTCAAATAAAGAAACTAGTAAAATGCAAAATAAAAAATGTAAAGTTACGCTGTTTAGGGGGTAATGAGCGCCACAACTGATGTTGCTTTCTGTCATTTAAAATGCTGTTAATAACGTCATTTGACAATTAAAAAAAAAAACTAGTAAAATGCAAAAGAAAAAAATAAATATATTTAAATTACGCCATTTAGGGCAGCCCTGGGCAGAATTGGTCCTGGAGGAGGTCCCTGCAGAGTTTAGCTTCAACCCTGATTAAACACACCGTGAACAAGCTAATCAGTGTCTTCAGGTTTACTAGAAAGTTACAAACTGGTAAGTTTTATCAGGGTTGGATCTAAACTCTGCAGGGACACCGGTCCTCCAGGACCGAGTTTGCCCAGGTCTGGTTTAGGGGATAATGAGTGCAACAACTGACGGCGCTTTCTGACATTTGACAATAAATCGACATTAAATAATGCCGTTTGACAATTTTCAAATAATAAAAGTAAAATGCAAAAAAAAACAAAAAAGTTAATTTACGCCATTTAGGGGGTAATGAGTGCCACAACTGACGTTGCTTTCTGTTGTCTAAAATGCCGTAAATAACGCTGTTTGATACTTTAAAAAAACTAGTAAAATGCAAAAGACAAAAATAAATAAATTTAAATTACACCATTTAGGGCAGGCCTGGGCAGACTTGGTCCTGGAGGGCCGGTGTCCCTGCAGAGTTTAACTTCAACCCTGATTAAACACACCTGAACAAGCTAATCAGTGTCTTCAGGTTTACTAGAAAGTTACAAACAGGTGAGTTTTATCAGGGTTGGATCTAAACTCTGCAGGGACACCGGCCCTTCAGGGCCGAGTTTGCCCAGATCTGGTTTAGGGGATAATGAGTGCAGCAACTGACAGCGCTTTCTTTCGTTTGACAATAAATTGACATTAAATCACGCCGTTTGACAATTTTCAAATAATAAAACTAGTAAAATGCAAAATAAAAAAAAAAATGAATAAATAAAGATAATTTACGCTGTTTAGGGGATAATGAGCGCCACAACTAATGCCGTTTTCTGCTGTTTAAAGCACTATAAATAATGCTGTTTGACAATTTTCAAAACCGAAAACTAGTAATATGCAAAATGAATAAATTAATTTAAATTAAATTACGCCAATTTGACAATTTTAAAATAAAAAAAATCTAGTCATATGGAAAATAAACAAATGAAAAAAAATTGCGTCTGTAGTCAATTTCTCATGGGATTGCTGTCTTGGATGGTGGTGGTGGATAACGTTGGGTGGTGAGTGCTGTCCCATCACACCATATCTATGGGAATGAGCCAAGGCATCAGGTGGTGAGACTGTCTCACTGCCCAATGTTCACCTGAAGCACTCTTACCATAGCGAGACGCTGCTCTAAATTCTCGCACTGTCAGTGAGAGATCAGTAGT
Source organism: Labeo catla (assembly GCA_012976165.1). Lineage (NCBI taxonomy): Eukaryota > Metazoa > Chordata > Actinopteri > Cypriniformes > Cyprinidae > Labeo > Labeo catla. The sequence continues at coordinate 102,304 of VONZ01001679.1, forward strand.
GAGGCATCGCTCGGTGGGTGACGGATGGTGTCAAAGACAGCTTCTCGTGAGATTGTTGACTACAAAAATAGCCCTGGCTTACGCCTCAGAGGGCTTGCAATGCCCTATAAGTGTAAGGGCCCACTCCAAAAACATGCAACTTTTCACTTTACAAGATGTTAAATGATAGAGTGGAGTCGTGTAAATTACTTACGGGTTATTTTGATGTTTTTATTAGCTGTTTGAACTCTCAATCTGGCGGCACCCATTCACTGCAGAGGATCCATTGGAGGGCAAGTGATATAATGCTAAATTTCTACAAATCTGTTGTGTTGAAGAGACAAGCTCATCTACAATCTGGACAGCTTGCAAGGTGAGTGAATTTTCAGTTTTTTATATCAGTCAGCTATAATCACGTTCAAATACACAGGCCAGATTTGGAACGCCTGTCATTCATGAAGTCCTACACGTTGGCCGGATGTTCATTAAATGGCTAATTCAATTATGCTGTCAGCTTCCAAGATGGATGTAGAGAATCTTGGCCCACTTTTACACATTTTACCACCCATTCCACAGAATACTGTAGATTTTAAATTGCCATGCTTTATATATGATGCAAGATCACTAACTAATTTTGCAAATAGTTGCATACATTTGCATCAGAAAAATCTGTAGTGGAAAGGGATTGTGGGCTCCAAAAGCTTCAAAATACTTCAAAAATTCCCTGGAAATAGTGCTTTTAGACACATTTAGACTTATGAGATATACACAACCAATCAAAAGTTTTTGAACAGTAAGATTTTTAATGTTTTTAAAGAAGTCTCACAATGCATTTATTTTATCCAAATTACAGCAAAAGTTACATTTTGAAATATTTTTAATATTTGAAATAACTGTTTTTGATTTGTATATTTAAAAAATCTGATTATTGCTTTGATCAAAGCTAAATTTTCTGCATTACTCCAGTCTTCAGTGTTACATGATCCTTTAGAAATCATTCTAATATGCTGATTTGCTGTTCAAGAAACATTTATTATTATTATCAATATTTAAAACAGTTTAGTACTTTTTATTTTTTTTTTCCCAGGATTCTTTGAATAGAAAGATCCAACGATCAGCATTTATCTGAAATAAAAAGCTTTTATAACCTTATACACTATACCATTCAAAAGCTTGGAGTCAGTATTTTTTTAGGGGAAGAAATAATGGGAATTAATTATTTTCTTTAGCTAAGATGCTTTAAATTAATCAAAAGTGATGATAAAGACTTTTGTAATGTTACAAAAGATTTCTATTTCAGATAAATGCTGTTTTTCTGAACTTTCTATTCAAAGCAACCTGCAAAAAATTATACTCAGCTGTTTTTAACATAATAATAATGATAATAATAATAATAAATGTTTTTTGAGCAGCAAATCAGAATGTTACAATGCTTTCTGAAGGATCATGTGACTGGAGTAATGATGCTAAAAATGTAGCTTTGAAATCACGAGAATGAATTACATTTTAAAATATTCAAATAGAAAACAGCTATTTTAAATAGTAAAAATATTTCAGAATTTTACTGTTTTTGCTGTACTTTGGATCAAATAAATGCAGGCTTGGTGAACAGAAGACACTTCTGTAAAAAAACATTTCAAAATCTTACGGTTCAAAAACGTATGACTAGTAGTGTACAGTTTAATATCTGTGGCGACTGTCATCAGTATCTTCATTTTTCAGAACTAAGTGCATCTCTTATGTCCTTCAAGTTGTTTCTTAATGCTTTTTAGTACTGGAAGCTATTTTGCTGTGTCAGTAGTGGCTTTAATCTTCAGTATGACTATTTCTGTGCTTGCACACATTTGCACAAAAGCAGTCTTTGTCGTTAATGTTAGGTTGTTTTGTAGTTAGCACGTTTGCTATATCTCTGCTGGGCGGCCGGGCGCTTTTCAACTGATGGCTCTGCTCTTTTCTTCTTGGCAATCTCTACTTTCCGTTTTCTCTCTGTCCTCCGCTGTTTGCTGAAATTGCTCAGCTATCACCTGATCAGATAATGAGGATGAGTATTTTAGGGTCTTGATTTGTTCTGTTTCTTATGTCTGTTTGTATTTTTCGTTCCAGTAATTATCATTCTTAGTGCTTTTACTTTAGTGTTGTTCTTTAATCCTTTTAAGTGTTCTCAGTCACTTTATCTCATCAAATATTTCAAGATCCAGTACTTAATGAGCAGAACTTTGTGGCACTTTCAAAGCCTCAGAAGTGTGTTTTGTTGACTGTGTTGTCATGTTTTTTCCTCAGGTGGAAGATGAGTGGTATGCGCAGCTACAACCCTGAGCAGATCATGCTAAGCGCTGTAGTACGTCGGCCGAGTCGTGACGTCAACCTCATGAAGGAGAAATTGATCATCTCAGGTGAGACTGAGGACACAGCTGTGTGGAGATAAAGCCTGGTTAATGGACCCTTATCGCACCAGAATTGAACACCGGAAGCGCTTGTCGAAGCAGTGTATCGATTCTTCCGGTTATGTATATTTTTCAATATGCTGTAATCACTAGTTGAATAAAAGCCTGTTAAAATGAGCATCTGCAGGATGATTTCAAACTCCAGACATTTTCAGAGATAGGTGAAGAAAGGAAAGAGAGGATTCTCCCATTAGTTTTAATTTCGTTGCGATGGGAACGGAAGTGGGGATACACTGCTTCGCTTACCGGATATACTAAGTGAGATAAAGGTCCGTTCGCAGCAAGCAGGATTATACGGTAAGTTAATATGATTACATTTATTATTTACCTTTATTTTTTAATAAGTCGTGGTTTAAAGCACAGTGATTTCACTGTTTAATGCAATATTTGATATGTCGCTGTGCGGGGTTAGCGTTTTATTCTGTGAATGATTAACGAACGTTGAGTAGTAGCCTATAGTGAGGTACTTTTTTGCCTTAACAATCGCTTTATTGTTAAATAAAGGTTGTGTGTGTGCACGTGCAAAGTTTTATTTATATGCAGTACACATTACTTTTTTTAACGCTTCATGAAAACAGGCATAGGTTAGAAATACGGGGTAAATTCAGTTACTGTCTGCATACTGTATGGCTTTGTAATGTTTTGTCAATTGTCATTTCGTACTAAAATTGATCTTTTAAGGGCATATTTTTTCAAGTCAATGTCTGCAACATGCCGAATCCAACGATAGATCCGTCATTTTTATGTTGTGCATTTTCGCGCTCTTTTTTTTTTTTTTCCTCAGGTAGCTGCATTAGCTACACTATGCACCTTACTTTAACTCTTGTGGTGTATAAGCAGTGGTGTAGTGCAGGGTAGCGCACTTGAGTAAATGCAAATATTCCCTAAAAACACCCGGTAACGACAGTGATGCGGTCAGAACAGTGGCGCGGGCTTCCTTTTAAACATATTTGATGATTGCGCCTAAATGCGCCCGCGCCCGCTTCGTCCATTCCTCCACCCAGATGCTGCCTGTTCACATGCAAGGGCATATCAGGGGAGGCTCTGATACAGAGAAAACCCGACCGATTTAATCAGAAACTGCGGAGAATCACGTTCAGACGTCAGTAAGTTATTCTTTTCAGCGTGTATTTGCATTTGGGGCGTATACCCACTTCTCCAGGCACCACAACACCACTGTTTATGAGGTCCTTTTACTCTTCCTCTATTTTAGTGAACGCTTGTGTTGCTTTACAAACTAGGAGACCAGTATAAAAATTAAATGGGTATGCTGTCTGATTTTATTTATTATTATTATTATTTTTTTTTTGAACAGTGTCAATTCTGCCCTTTAGATTGGAGACTGATTGACATAAACCCAGCTCAGTGGTGAGATGCTAGCTTGGGTTGCCTTTGCCAACCGTTCCGTATAATATCCTGTCATAATTAAGACATCAAAGCAGTGGTCCACTTTAAAATCATAGCATGCAAGAACACTGTGTAAATTGTCATATGTATTGTCTGGTGGACACTTTGTTTGGTTTAGTTTTAATAGCACAATGTTTGGAACGATTCTCATGTGGTAATAATTAATTTTTGAGTGTTCTGCTGCTGCAATGTTGACAAAGAATCAGAATCTACAGTGCCTAGTTTACACAGTTTTGTGTTTTAAATTAACTGATCTACTGAAGTTGTTTTATGTGTCTGTAATGGTTGGATAAAATGTGTGACAGCTGCACCCATTTGAAAATTGTTTTAAAAAGAAATAAAACTGATGAAAATTGTTTACAGTTGCATTTTTTTTGTGTTTTTCTAACTGTATTGCAGAAAAGCAGTAATAATTTTACATTCTTTTGTGATTATTTATTATTATTGGTAAGTATAAAGGTAGCAAGGCAATAAGTCAACAAATAACCCAATGATTAGGTTATGTTTAACCTAGCAACACAGTTAACCTGACCCACTGGTTGAGTCAAATAACCCAGCATTCTGGGTCAAATGGTTAAACCCAGCACTTGGGTCAAAACAACCCAACGCGTGTTCTGTCCCATAGTTACCCAGCGGCTGGGTTAAGGTTGGGTTATGTTTTAACCCAGCACTTTTTAGAGTGTACTAACGGTGATTCTTTTAAACCCAATGAAGCAGGTGAATCAATGCCAGTGACCAGCTATCCACCTTATTTTTCAACGCATTAGTAAACCCTTTTCTGGAAATGTGCTAAACTTCTGGTTTATTAGCTGCTAGGGAAATAATGTGAAGAATAAAGTGCAGTAAACGGTAAAACTGTTTGGACTACAAACTAGTGTGTTCATAATTAAGATAACATATTAAAATAATATGGTAAGAAACACCAGTTTGCCATATATTGTACAGCTAAACATAGCCAGACACATATAATTTACAAATGGCCGTGCCCGCTCTAAAGGGTGTTCATAAATATGATAATAAATTAAAACATGATAAATAGCCTATCAGTTTGCAATAGCGGACTTTTTTGTACAGGTAACGTAACTGGAAGCGAATGACACCGGAAGCAAGACGCGGTAACGTCTAGAAACAGATACGCAACCAATATTTCACTCAACTAAATATGCAATCTTTTTTGATACTTAGCCTAGCAATGGGAGAAACGAACCCTTTCGAAGCTTCGATTCATTTGAACCAATTGCTTCGCAAAATTATTCACCACACGCTGGCGACGCCTGCTGGTCCAAAATGTGTGAATGCGACAGAAAAAAAAAAAGAAAAATAAATATAAATATAAATATAAATATAAATATATATATATAAATATATATATATATATATATATATATATATATGCTAATCATATCTAAGATCAGGTACACTGGTTAATGTGCGATCTCGGCGTACTTTCATGATTCTAGTTCGAAAGAGTTTTAACGTAACGAAGGCTCTTTTAATGAATCATATGACTTTGCACGTTTGATATGCTTTCCGAACCATTGGTTCGAAACAAAATGATTCGCAAAGGTTTCGAAGCTTCATAAAGCAGTGCCTTTTTATATCCCCACAGCCCCATCTCAGACCAAACACGTATAAAACGTAAAAGCTACTACGCTGCCCAGATACCACATGTACGTCTGCAAGATGTCTGTTAAAGATCACTTTATCCGGAAAGCCTCTGCTGTGTACAGACATCTGACAGACTTCTGTAAGATGTCAGTTTTACATACATTCGAATCTAAACCATTACAATCTTAACGACATCTAACAGACATCTATTTGACGTCTGATAGGAAACGTCCTGTAGATGTACTGCAGATGAGTAAACAATTTATAAAATATAAGATGTAAATGCAGACATCAAATAGAGATCTCCGTAATGTATGTGTACTATCAGGGTGGCTATTCACTTTTCAACTAAAACAAAATCAAAACTGCAAATAAAAAAACAGAAAAACAACCTTGAAACAGATACGCAAACGATTAATTTATTTATCTGAATATGCAATCTTTATCGATGCTTAGCCTAGTAATGGGAGAAACGAACCCTTTCGAAGCTTCGATTCATTTGAACCAATTGCTTCGCAAAATGATTCACCACACGAAACTGTATGAATGCAACAAAAATGTAGACCAAATATGCATACGTTTGTAAAAACGCATTGTTTTATATATTAAAAGCAGTTAACAATCAAATACCATTAAATATGACGTGTCTGTATAATATTTTATTTATATTTTATATTTAAAATTTTATTTTATTAATATTCAGGGCTTGTTTTGTTTGTTTTATGGAGATTAAGAGACTGTTAAACACTACTCTTCCTTTTAATTACACAAATCTCTAATTAAAATGTCTAAAAAATATATAAAGCTAGTCCAAGATCAGGTAAAAACCAGACACTGGTTCCTGGACGACCTCAATGTACTTGCGTGATTCATTAGTTCACAGAGAATCACTGAAATTTCGAAACATTTCGAGCGTTATGACGTAACGAAGGCTCGTTTAATTAACCACATGACTTTGGACTTTTGATACGCGTTCCGAACCATTGTTTCGAAACAAAATGACTCGCAAAGGTTTCGAAGCTTCACAAAGCAGTGTCTTTGTATATCCCCACAGCCCCATATGCAAGACCAAACACAAAATGGATTCCTTTTAAGCCACTACGCTGGCTATTATTAGATTCAGTTTTCAACTAAAAACAAAAATCAAAACTGCAAGTAAAAAACGGGGAAAAAAAACACTCACCTGTAAGAAGCTTTTTCTCTTTTTAATTGACAC